>JAJOOF010012942.1:0-25255 GCA_029582545.1 Solanum lignicaule | reverse complement strand
GTATTCAAAATGATCTAATGGTTCGTTACATCATATACCAATTTACCCATCGTTCGTCCTCGAATGATCAAAAGAAGTCGAGGGTAAGAAAGGGTACCCGAATCGATAAAAAGATATGGATATCTTCTATGCATATCAGTCTGAGTCTCCCAAGTGTTCTCTTCAACCGGCCGATTCTTCTACTGGACCTTGACATATGCAATCTCCTTTGACCTTAACTTGCGTACCTCCCTATCTAGAATATATATTGGGTCTCCAAGGTTTTCAATTTAAAATGATCATATTAGGGTTTTTCTTAATTATTTCTCCACAGGTTCTATTCAATTATGATTCAATGGTTGTTTTTCAATTTTCTATTGCATGTTTAATGTAATTACATAATATTGAGTTGAAATCATATGAACCAATGCATGATCCATGATTTTTAACTATGAACTTGTGAAGAACTCCTGAACCTATGAATTGTGAATTTTGAAGGATGATACATGCCTTATGAAAATAATGTTTATGATGATAGGGTGATTTAGATAAAAGTATTTATGTTGTTGTGAATGTTTTTCTGACATACAAATATAATCATGATTGTGAAAGGTATTTCTCACATATGGATTCACATTGGTAAAAGAGTTTTTCTCACTAATGCTTGAATTGTGGTTTAAGGAGATATTCTATGTTTTTATTTTAAAGATGTGTATTGGTATTGATTATTGACTTTCCTATGTGATAATTATATTTAACTTTTATCTATTTTGTTCGAATTTAAACTTAGCACCGAGAGGATTTGAGGTGGAGACTCAAATAGGGTAGTCTCTTTTAGCAGCCTCTAGCCCTTAACTATGTGCCTCTGTACGATTGTCATAAGTTACCTACCTAGTGGATCTACTTTAGCAAAATATGATATGTACGGATACTACCTTGGCAAGTAGGATCCCCTTTTTCTGTAATAAGGATATACCAGATTCCATGATATAGGTCTAATGGTCTTATTATTAGTTAAAGCTAATATCCCACGAAATGAGTATGTTTCTTCAAATGTTTTCTTATGTCTCTTATTTTAAATATGCGTACCATGTTGTATAAGTTATATGTTTTACTTCCTTAAAGCTTCCATATGTTCAAATGTTGGTCATGCAACACGTGTGTAAGTTACATAAGTCATCATGTCTATTTATCCATATTGCCCCATACTTAGTACATTCCATGTACTAATGCATACGTTTTCCAACAGGGTTTCACTAATGTATGGTCCGATGCTCCTACCCCTCACGATTGTGGCTAGCTGAACATTCTATCAGATTCCAGAGTTGGTGAGTCCTCATGTTTAGAGGACCGATACACATTACTTGATTTATTTCTTTCTTTTGTTTCAGATGATATATGTGGTGAATGAGTTACGCCTAACCACTTCTTTTGATGTTTAGATGGCTTGTTAAGACTAAGTTAGACTTCCACTTTTTCAAACTCTTTTATGATATGAGAATGCTTCTTTTGAAATCTTTATTCCTATTATCTTGTATGATATATGCTAAGTGTCTTCTATAGGGACTTTTTAGGTTCTATACGTCATGTTACACCTAGGATATACTTTGGGTCGTGACAAATGAGTTTCTTGACCTTTTGTTAAGTTTATAGAGCTCGTATTCCCATGTTGTATGTGTGAAGGAGTAATGGGATATGAGGATGGGTTTGGTTTATTCATATGCCATGTTGCTAATGAGGAAATTGGTAATAAAACTAGGAAACTTGATGATTTATTGATGTATGATTGTTGAGAATGGTTTGGTTTAAATGTGGTGACTCATTTGATAATTTAACTCTATTATGTTGATGTGGGTTGTGTATTTATATGTGAATTGTCATTGTCATAATTTTGTAAACAAGCATATACTTGTGTTGGTGCTAAAGCACTGTGATGAGATTATTATGATGAAAATGCCGATGGAAAATGATTTTTGCAAGTTCTATATTGAGGGGTCGAGCCACACACTCCATGCATGTTCTATATTGAGGGGTTGGGCCATACACTCCGTGGCAGATGCATGTACTGGTAACTCTTCCATAGGTTCTAGTCTGAGTCTAAACCGATTTGTATCGTAGGATAGACATGCATCACCTTACATGATATGTTATTTTGTTGCATTGCACATCATTACCATCTATGAACTTGTGTATGATGTTGAAGAACTTGTGATTGTTGATCATTGTACCTATGTTTATGACATCTTCCTAGTGAATGTGGTTATTATGCTATATATTATACGAATCGAAAATTGTTAGGTTAGGATGAATTTTTATACAGGTTGTAGTTATAAGGAGGTTCAATTGGAGTGTTAGGAGTACCTGTTTCTATAGTACTTTGCTTTGCGTTTAGGAGTTTGCTTGTTGAGTACCGTTTTGCTTGGTACTCATCTCTTGCTTCTACATTTGAGTAAGTTATGATCCAAGATCTTTGTGATTCTCTTAGTTCTCTTTTTATCTGAGGCTTCCTGTGGTGATTTTGAAGGTAGTTGTTGCGATCTAATCGCACACGCAAGTGCACGTGATCGTACAAGTAATAGAATGGCTCTTTTTTGAGAACCGGGTATCATACCCACAGGGACTCACGCTTAGAAACTATCAATTTCTCGAGTTATCAGTTAACCACAAATGTATTTCCAGATTTAGAGAGTTGTTTATTCCTATTTCTAAATATTTTAAAACAAAATGTACTAACAAGATTCAGTTTCACGAGTTTCAAACAATGATTTGGGAAATGTCCAGGGCTGCAGCTTTTATCAGGATTCTTGCAATCAATATCATTTATATGGGTAAATATTAACTATCGAATCAATGAATCACAGGGTTAGATGTATGATTATGGTCTCCCGACCTCTAATCGCCTACGATAGATAACACCCTAACTACATTGTTGAGCGGGGATAGAATGATTAACTACCGAGCATTAGGTTATCTTCCTGTACGGTGACCCAAACGAGGTCTCTAGGTATATCCCTATCCTAGAAACGAATCAACCCTAGCTATTTAGGGTTCAACAAGCTCCTTATATTCCACGTTCTATCCTCTTATTCCTCTTCTAAGTTCAATTCAGACAATAAACAATAAATTTATTTCTATGGTGATCAATCATGAAACACAGAAAATAGGAACATAATAAAGATTCATGTGATAGTCAATAATAAACCCCAAGACAAACTCAATCAATTACAATCATCTTGTAGCCACAGCCCTAGAATTAGGGTATTTAGCTACTCATAATCCAAAAATCAATCATGCAATGGTTATGAATCATCAAACGATTCAAAGGAAAAGAGTTCGAGAAATAACCCTTAAAACTTCAGAAAACGAACTCCCAAATCGTCGCTTTTCCAATTCAGAAAAAGAAGACCCTCCCTTCCCAAAATAAAATAAAATAAAACCTTATTTATACTAAAAGTCAAAACGGCCAAATGTGGAACTCAGGCGCGCGACGCGTGATGACTTCTAAATTCTGAATCCAGGAACTTTTGCCTTCTGCGCGACGCGCGAGCAACACGAGTTGTTCTGCCTAGAATTTGATTTCGCAACGTATATTTTTCATTCCTCCGCGCGACGCGCAGATAACACATAAATGCCTTGGTGCATTTTCCTCAACTTCTCCATTGTCATCTTTTGACTTGAATCTTCAGATTTCTTCCTTTGTCCCTTTTTATGCTCGTTTCTCCCATTAAGCTTACCTACACAACTAATCATGTTGGTTAGCTCTATAAATAAACAAATGGCTCGCTAAGACTCTAAATATATATAAATTGACTTCAAACTAGGCTTACATGCAGGCATAATTAGCACTCTAGGCATATAAATATGCCTAAGATCACTACCCCACACTTAAAGCTTTGTTCGTCCTTGAACAACTACTTACTACTCCTATACCTAGACTCCCTACATTGGATTGTGCATCCACTATTAACTTCCAAAGATCTGTTCACAATTTATATTAGCATGTTTCGAATCATAATCTGTCTTACTCCTGTTTATGACTTTGACAACTTTTTGCAACCAACGCTTTTAACAACATATGCACCATTCCTTATCATCTATCCTCATACAACAAGTGCCCTTCACTCCAATAAATAGTCCATACATTCACGTTAGTCAATTGAATATAATCTAAGGACTTGTTCAAACATTAAGCACTCTCCCTAAAAAAAAAAAAATTCACATCATACATGCATGTAATGAGAACCATAAGCTTGCCCAATCTGTAGATCTCCACTAATCAAGTGTATCATGCTCAAAATCAAGCAGGACTTGATCCGGTTGTAATGTAGGCTTAAGGTAAGGAAGGATTCATTTAGATGAAATTAGTGACTCGTACCCCCTAATGCACTATGTTCAGCTTTTACAATCATAATTTTTCCTTTTCATTGACCCCTTCTTCTTTAACAACTTCCACTAGTATTACCAACCTTGCCTTTAGTTACTTGCCCCTTTATTTTACACTTGACAAACGCCACCCTTGACTTAGAGATTTCTCTCAAGTTAAGGTGCACATTGCCCTTTTTAGGGCCATGGCCATCAACAAGGTATTCACTAAGTTAGCCACCTTCAACTCGAGTATTTCTTTATTGAAGTGCACAATGTCCTATGGACCAGGGCCAACTCAGATTCACAATTTTGGGGTCTCATTTTACCTTTTTCTTCCATTCTTCCCCAACAACCACACTTTTCAACCCTGTCTATTTTTTTTTTTTCATCCTAACACAGTGCATTAGGGGTTAGGATCAAAACTATAGTGTCAATAAAGGGGATTCAGCTCATTATGTGGGTTAGAACAAACTTACGGCTACAAGGCTCAATTGGGCTGAACTAGGGATATTTTGAAGAGGCTCAATTTTTAAACAATTTTCAACAAAAGCCAGTTTTCATCTTTCAAACACAATAACACCTGTATTTCGCTTCAATAATAATCTGGGCAAGTTCTAGACTCAGATACATATCATGGATATCATAACATAACTCACCGCTCACGGCACAGTTGTATTCAGTAAGGATCAATTTCTGTAGTACACAATCATGTCATGCAAAAGGTTTAGATTAAGCTTAAGTTGTACATTTAAATCACATACAAAAGTTCCACTGCATTCATACATCTATTTCAGTCATACTTTTCATATAGTCTCCTTTCAGAGAGTTTCAGTTTCAGCACAATCCAACCTAAGACTCAAATGACGAAATCGCCCTTAAGAAAGTCGTCATCCATCTATCATTGGGCAGCTTGACTCAATCTATGACTACAAACTACGGTTCAAAGGGACTATCCTTGGCTAAAGAACCGAATACAACTACCAAGGAACCCAAAGTCAAACAAAAACAGAAACCAAACAAAAACAGAATATGAACAGATCAGATATGCTTTTGACCCCACCCTACACATATACAATAGCGCTGTCCCCAGTGCATTTTAAAATATCAACCAAGCTTGAAAGGTAAGGTGAAAACACTCCCTGATCAATCTTCCATGGCATCATCACCATCTGCCTCATCACCCACAAGTGTTGGGTCCAGCTCCTCCTCAGAATCCGAATCCACATCTGATCCTGTGTGCAAGTTCTCTTCATCAGTTGGGATGTCATTCTCAATAGCTTTAGCATGGTCATTCAGAAGATAGCGCCCGTGAACCTCCCCTATTTCCAGATTAGTTGATGGTCGGCCACCAGTCTTGTGTCGTAGCATTTCCAGGCCATACATCCTAGCCATGGTCAACTCATCTCTCCTGTGGCACTCCGCAATGGTTAGTGTAGGGCCGAAGTCAGTGTCAGGCCCCTTGGTGCGTGTAATGTCCACGGGTGCTGGATAAAGTGGTGCCATGTAATCGACATACTCCTCAGGGATACCTGCCACATGACACATTTTGGTAATCAGACCACCAAATGCATGCCTATGCCCTTTGTGAACCCGGGACTTTCGCATAGAAGATTTTATGATAGCTCCGATGTTCAGCTCCATTCCAGTCAACAAAGCATAAACCAGGCACACCCGGTCACGCGTGATATCAGTGTAATGTAGGCCCGGGATTAAATAATTCATCACCACTTTCAGCCAAACACATGTCTCCCGCAACATGTGAGCGTAGGGAAGAGATTTATGATATCTTTTTCCACTGTGCTTAGTCCATTGAGCCATGGACTGCGGTCCGCATAGCATGTGACAGATGGCCTGGTATGGAGGGCATATGTTTAGCCTTGTCAGCACTAGTGGGTCGGTGTCCTGCGGTTTACCCAATATATCATTTATACCTATGGGAGTGATAGGTACATTCTTACCACACACCGTCACAAAGTGGGACCTCGCCTCCGGCATCCAATTTGCGTAAAACTCCTGGATCATGTGCAGATTGCACTCCTCTGGTTCAGCAAATGCGAAATCCATCCCCAGCTCCCTCATCCTCCTTAAAATCTGTGGGAACTCGCGTGCTAGACTGTCCCTATCAATACAGACATCGGAGAAAGAGGTTTCCTCTGTATGCTTCTTATACCATGCTTTGCCTTTTTTCGAAACAACCTTGAGTCCGAACTGCCTAGTTTGGCCTTTGGGGGCCGGAGGCGCCAGTGGTACATTTCCGCTCCTTGGCCGTTTCTTCTGGCCTAATGTGGCTATTTCTTTTCCGGATCTTCTTGAAGTTGACATGATTACCTACATCCATAAACAAAGTTCAGGCCTAATGACTACAAATAATGAGAAAAATATGGGTAGTGTGCGCACACTACCCACACATAGTTCAATGTAGTCTCATCGTAGGTACTTAGACTTCCCAACATTGACCAACAACATACTCAATTGATCCTCAATTAATTATCAAGTTCATCAAAATGGCAAGGCATCACAATATCAATTTACCCACGCAACTTTCAGATAGTGTTACTCAAGACTTCACACCATTAATATATACTATGAACCTTCAAATATTCAGAACAAACGGTATGTCTGCTTAATGATTCAAACCCCTATCAGCAATCAACATTCGTAAACATGCATAATCAACACGCTCACAATTTCACCAGCTACAAACTAGCCTGACGAGACAACAACATCAAGCACCAATGTATTTCTACTCAGACTTCGAAACACACAGAGACCAACAAGAACCACCCGATATAGAAAACTATAGTTCAACCCCAACTCCTAAAGAATCAAGCAACAAATAGTTTGCCAATTAAACCCAACCTCCAAAATTTGAGCAACATCTTATGAAATCATCCACTCAAGACTTACTCCCAACCCCCACTGCACATCCTACTAAGTGTTGCTACCCAAACTTCGAACACACCTCGACACTCTTTCGAACAAATGATATGCAAAACACCCATTCCACTCATTCACAAAACAAGCAACCACAACCTAATGCAATGCAAATCTAAACAAGCAGAACAAATAAGAACAAAACAAAATTGCAAACCTGGGCAACACGGACGTGTAAGGAAAATGAAGAAGAAAGGAGTGGGAGTAGCCTCGCAACACGTACACCGCTTGAAGAATTCGTCGGGGTGAAGGGAGGGGAGAAAATTGGGGTTAAAAGGGGAAACGATTGGCAAATTAGTGGGAGAATTCTGGGTTAAAACGGTTGGGGTCGGGTAATTTCCAAAGAAACTAGGTAAAACCCGGTTATTTAAAAATTTACTCACCTGGGGCGCGACGCGAGGTTGGCACGGAGTCGTCTGGAAATTTAATTCCAGTTGAGGCCAATATTTAGCCCTTACCCCACGACGCGGGGCTAACACGGGGTTGCCCTCTTTTTGACGTAAAAGTAACTTACCGTCGAAATTGAAATTTTACACGGAATCCTCTGCCTCAAATGGTATCAGGCGAGGCAACAACAAACCCCGCCTCCGCGACGTGCTCCCTATACGAAGTTGCCTTGGGCGAAAATTCTTCTTCCTGCATATTATCAACTCAACACCCATTTATCAACAACATGATGGGTTGCCTCCCATCAAGCGCCTTAGTTTTGGTCGTGACACGACGCATATTTTTGTAGTTTTCTTGATATATCATTATTTTTACTAATTTCTACGAACTAAATTAACCAAATAAAACAAATAAATCCTAACTATTACAATGGTTCACGGGTTGCCTCCCGTGTAGCGTCTGATTTAATGTAGCGGCACAACCCATCTCATGACTCATTCGTCATTCAAGGTGAGCAGTTCAAACTCACGATCTACATCCGTACCAAAGTAATGCTTGATCCTTTGACCATTTACAAGGAAAGTAGAGCTCTTATCCTTGTTTCTTAATTCTATAGCACCATGTTGAGTCATCCTCACCACTTCAAACGGACCACTCCACTTAGACCGAAGCTTCCCTGGGAACAACTTCAATCTAGAATTGAAAAGTAACACTAACTGACCAGTCTCAAAGGTGCGTGATACAATACGCTTGTCATGCCACCTCTTGGTCTTTTCTTTATACAACTTTGCATTTTCATAGGCGTGGAGTCTAAACCTTCTAGCTCGTGCAGTTGTGTGATCCTCTTTCTGCCTTCTAGCTCAGCATCGAGATTCAGCTTCTTGATCGCCTAATATGCCTTGTGCTCTAACTCAGCTGGCAAGTGACAAGCTTTCCCAAACACCATTCGATAAGAAGAAGTCCCTATCGGTATCTTGTAAGCAGTCCGATATGCCTCTAAGGCATCATCTAACTAGTCAGCCCAATCTTTTCTTTGTGCATTTACAGTCTTTTGGAGAATCTGCTTGACCTCCTTGTTTGATACCTCTACTTGCCCACTAGTTTGGGGATGATATGTTGTAGCCACTTTGTGACTCACCCCATACTTCGCTAACAAACTACGAACGGAATTATTGATAAAATGCTTACCTCCATCACTGATTATTGCCCTTGGTGTTCCAAACCTGGTGTAGATGTGCTTTCGGACAAACCTGACAACCACTTTGGCATTATTTGTTGGCAACGCAACAGCCTCCACCCACTTGGACATGTAGTCCACAACGACTAGAATATATTGATTACCTCGGGATGATGGGAATGGTCCCATGAAGTCTATTCCCCACACATCAAAGATCTCCACCTCTAGTATGTTGTTTAATGGCATCTCATGCCTCTTTGAAATGGTTCCCATCCTTTGGCACTGATCACAACCTTTCGCAAACAAAGTAGCATCTTTAAATAAGGTAGGCCAAAAGAAACTAGATTGCAATACCTTATGTGCAGTTCTTTCGCCACCATGGTGTCCACCATATGGTGATGCGTGGAAACTCTCCAACACTCGTGTTGCCTCATGCTCAGCTATACACCTTCTCACCATCTGATCCGGACCTTGCTTGAACAAGTAGGGCTTATCCCATATATAGAAACGTGCATCATACTTTAACCTCTGCTTCTGATGTGCCGATGCCCCAAGTGGAAATAAACCACTCACCAGAAAATTCACAATGTCGGCATACCAACGCACCTGAGCAATATCTAAAGTAAGCAACTGCTCATCAGGAAACTCTTCACGAATCTTCCCTTCATTGTTCACATGAGATGAATCCTCTAGTCGGGACAGATGATCAACTATTTGGTTTTCAGTTCCCTTCCTATCTCTTATTTTAAGGTCAAATTCTTGCAGCAACAAGATCCCCCTAATTAGCCTAGGTTTTGCATCCTTCTTGTTGAACAAGTACCGAATGGCTGCATGATCAGTGTAGACTATCACTTTGGTTCCCACCAAGTATGACTTGAAGTTGTCAAATGCGAATACCAATGCTAACATCTCCTTCTCTGTAACTGTGTAGTTCGCTTCGGCTGCGTCAAGTGTTTTGCTCACATAGTAAATGGAATGAAACACCTTGTCCTTCTCTGACCAAGCACTGCCCCAACTGCTATATCAATAGCATCACACATCACCTCGAATGGAAGCTCCCAATTTGGAGCAATAAGAATAGAAGCCTCAATCAACTTCTGCTTCAATATCTCAAACGCTTGCAAACATTTTTCATCAAACACAAATTTCATCTCTTTCTGTAGTAAGCTGCACATAGGTCTTGCAGTTTTAGAGAAGTCCTTGATGAACCTCCTATAAAAACCAGCATGTCCAAGGAAGCTTCGCACCCCCGTCACTGAAATTGGAAGTGGCAACTTCTCAATCATTTCCACCTTCGCTTTGTCTATTTCTAGCCCACTCTTAGATATCTTGTGTCCCAACACAATTCCTTCTCTGACCAGAAATGACACTTCTCCCAGTTCAGCACCAGATTGGTTTCCTCGCATATCGCAAGAACTCTGTCAAGATTAAATAAACAAAGTTTGAACGACTCACCAAACACCGAGAAATCGTCCATGAATACTTCAACAAAATCATCCACCATATCATGGGAAATTGCCATCATACATCTCTGAAATGTGGCTGGGGCATTGCACAAGCCGAATGGCATGCGTATGAATGCATAAGTGCCATATGGACAAGTGAATGTCGTCTTCTCTTAATCCTCAGGTGCAATGACGATCTGGTTATACCCTGAATAGCCATCAAGGAAACAGTAATACTCTTGGCCAGCCAACCTATCTAACATTTGATCAATGAACGGTACCGGATAGTGGTCCTTTCTGGTGGCTTGATTGAGCTTTCTATAGTCCATGCATATCCTCCACCCAGTCACTGCTCTTGTGGGGATCAACTCATTTTTCTCATTGGTCACAACTGTCATTCCTCCTTTCTTGGGCACACACTGCACTGGACTTACTCATTTACTGTTAGATATTAGGTAAACAATCCTTGCATCCAGCCACTTGATGACTTCTTTTCTGACTACATCTTTCATCAATGTATTTAGTCTCCGCTGATGTTGTGCACTTGCCTTGTACCCTTCTTCCATGTATATTTTGTGCATACACAGTGCAGGACTAATACCATGGATGTTAGACATTTGCCATCCCAGAGCTGCTTCCCTCCTCTTCAAAACGAGAGTGCGGCTTCCACCTGTTCGTCAGATAATGCTGCAGACAAAATAACCGGTAAAGTTTTATCTTCACCTAAAAATGCATACCTGAGGTGGGCTGGCAATGTTTTCAACTCCAGCTTGGGTGCTTTTTCAATGGAAGGTTTAGGTGGAGGACCCAATACCTTATTTAGAGGCTCCCAGCGCTCTCCAGAGGTAACTATAAGTGACAGATCAAGGAATTGCACCATTTCATGTGCCTCAACATCCCTATATATGTCATCTCCCACCAAAACTCGCTCTAGAGGATCCTTAGCTGCATTATATTTAGCTTCTGCCTCAAGATCTATCACAGTTATGGTAGATAACACCTCATACACAGCTGGCATTTTTGAGGCTTTGTACACATCAAACACCTCTACTTTATCATGAGCTCTCATAGTAAGCTGCCCAGCTGCTACATCTATCATCGCCCTACCAGTTGCTAAGAAAGGTCGTCCTAAGATGAAAGGGACCTCAGGGTCAGGCTCGAAATTCAATACTACAAAGTCTACTGGGAAAATTAGGGATCCCACTTGCACTAGCACATCTTCCACAACACCCTCAGGTCTAGCTACAGATCTATCCGCCAACTGCAAAATTATGGTAGTAGGTTTAAGACTAACCAACCCCAACTTTTTGTACAGAGAAGTTGGCATCAAGTTTATACTTGCTCCTAGATCACACAACCCTCGAGCATGGATACTTTGCCCTATAGTAATCTGCACAGTAAAACTACCCAGATCTTTTAGTTTAATGGGCAGCTTGTTCTAAATTTTGGAGCTGCACTCTTTAGTAAGTGCCACGTTCTCATATTCTGTCAATCTTCTTTTGTTGGCTACGATCTCCTTCACATACTTCGCATACCTGGGTATACCCTGCAAAAAATCTACCAATGGCAAGTTAATGTGAACTTGCTTCAAAAGAGAGAGAAACTTACCAAAACATTCGTCCTCCTTTTGTTTCTTGAACTTCTGAGGAAATGGATGAGGTGTTCTCACTGTTGGTTTCACTCTTTCTTCTTGTGCAACTTCTTCCTTTTCCTTAAGCTCACCCCCTTTAGGTTCACTCTCTTTGATTACAACTTCAGTGTCTCTTTTCTTGGGAGCTAACTCCTCCAATTGCAAACCACTGCGTGTACTCACTGCATTCACTTGTCTAGGATTTGGGTCAGTGTTTCCAGAAAACCCTTCTTGCGGTCGTGAATTTTGGGATCTAGCAAACTACCCAAATTGCTTCTCCAGATTCTGTGTAGCTAACTGATTATTTCTCACATCAGCAGCTAACTGGGCTTGATCAGCCATAATCTTTTTCAGCATTTCCTCCACACTCATGTTTCCAGATTGCTGCTTGGGTTGCTCCCTTTGTGCCTATAGTTGATACCTATTGGCATTGCCTTGTGGCCTATAATTGTTTTGCCCTTGGCCCTGGTTCTGATTTCCACCCCAAGAAAAGTTTGGGTGGCTACACCAACTTGGGTTATATGAGTTTCCATAGTTTTGTTGACCTCCTCCTCTCTAGGCATTCCCTACAAAATTAACAGAATCTGGGTTTGCGCCACATACCTCGGCACCGTGATCGCTACCTCCGCAGATCTCACACCAAGACGGTGGTTGTTGAACTGGATTTACCTGTGCGGGAGGTTTTCACAATGCCATGTTGCTAAAATGTGTATTCATCATATTCTGCATAGCAGAAATCTGTGCAGTTAGGGCAGTCATCGCATCTACTTCCAGCTTTCTTGCAGTTTTCTGTACTACAGGTTTCATTCCCCCTCCGTTCCACTCTGGATTACCTTGAAAGATCCGGTTCAACAAGGTGACCAGTTCAGCATAAGTCTTCTTTAAAGCATGTCCACCTACAGCTGAATCAAGCAAAATCTTGGTGTTAGGCTCCAACCCTTCAATGAAGGTATGGACTAACACCTCATTAGATTGATGATGATGAGGGCAACTCATTAACATCGATTTAAACCTGTCCCAAGCTTGGTAAAAGTTCTCACCACCCTTCTGCCTAAAACTCAGAATATCACTCTTCAGCTTAGTTGTTTTCCCAGATGGGAAAAATTTGATGCGGAATTTTTGTGCCAAATCGTCCCAAGTGGGAATTGAATTCACAGGCTCTGAGTTCAACCATCTTTTTGCTTCCCCAAGCAGAGAGAAAGGTAATAAGGTTAGCCTCACGTAATCTTTATTCACCCTAGTTGGAGTGTAAGTATCACTGATCTTGAGGAAGTTCTGAATGTGAACTGTGGGATCCTCATGTGAAAGACCAGTAAACTACCCATTTGTGTGCAAAATTTGCACCATACTCTGCTTCAGTTCAAATCTCCCACCAGGTTCAGGTTTCTGTATGCAAGATGTCACATTGGTGGGGCGTGGGATTGCCACGTCTCGTATTTTCAACTCAGCAGCCATTGTCTCAGGTTCTTCTTCCTCTGTTTTTGGTCCAGGAGAATCTAGCTCACCTTTAACTAGGTGAACCGGATGTGCTAATCGTCTCTGCCTTCAATATAAGTGTACGAATCTTTAAGGTTCTGAGAGAGGCGATAATAATCCTTGATCGTCGTCTAGTTTGGAGTTTCAAAACAATCTGCACCAATGAAATGCTAAGATCAAGATGTCAACACTTGTGTTTCAACTTCAGAAATCAGAAAAATTTCAAATACTTTATAATTCTAAAGTCCCCGGCAGCGGCGCCAAAAACTTGTTGCGATCTAATCGTACACACAAGTGCATGTGATCGTACAAGTAATAGAGTGGCTCTTTTTTAAGAACCGAATATCGTACCCACAGGGACTCATGCTTAGAAACCATCAATTTCTCGAGTTATCAGTTAACCACAAATGTATTTCCAGATTTAGAGAGTTGTTTATTTCTATTTCTAAATTTTTTAAAACAAAATGTACTAACAGAATTCAGTTTCACGAGTTTCAAACAATGATTTAGGAAAAGTCCAAGGCTGCAGCTTCTATCAGGATTAATCTTGCAATCAATATCATTTATATGGGTAAATATTAACTATCGAATCAATGAATCACAAGGTTAGATGTATGATTACGGTCTCCTGACCTCTAATCGCCTACGATAGATAACACCCTAACTACATCATTGAGCAGGGATAGAATGATTAACTACCGAGCATTAGGTTATCTTCCTGTATGGTGACCCAAACGAGGTCTCTAGGTATATCCATATCCTAGAAACGAATCAACCCTAGCTATTTAGGGTTCAACAAGCTCCTTATATTCCACGTTCTATCCTCTTATTCCTCTCCCGAGTTCAATTCAGACAATAAATTTATTTCTATGGTGATCAATCATGAAATACAGAAAATAAGAACATAAGAAAGATTCATTTGATAGTCAATAATAAACCCCAAGACAAACTCAATCAATTACAATCATCCTGTAGTCACAGCCCTAGAATTAGGGTATTTAGCTACTCATAATCCAAAAATCAATCGTGCAATGGTTATGAATCATCAAACGATTCAAAGGACAAGAGTTCGAGAAATAACCCTTAAAACTTCAGAAAATGAACTCCTAAATCGTCGCTTTTCCAATTCAGAAAAAAAAGTCCCCCCCACCCCCAAAATAAAATAAACTAAAACCTTATTTATACTAAAAGTTGAAACGGCCAAATGTGCTACTCGGGCGCACGACGCTTGATGACTTTTAAATTCTGAATCGAGGAACTTTTTCCTTATGCGCGACGCGCGAGCAGCACGAGGTGTTCTGCCTAAAATTTGATTTCGTGACATATATTTGTCATTCCTTCGCGCGACGCGGAGATAACACATAAATGCCTTGGTACATTTTCCTCAGCTTCTTCATTGTCATCTTTTGACTCGAATCTTCAGATTTCTTCCTTTGTCCCTTTTTATGCTCGTTTCTCCCATTAAGCTTACCTACACAACTAATCATGTTGGTTAGCTCAATAAATAAATAAATGGCTTGTTAAGACTCTAAATATATATAAATTGACTTCAAACTAGGCTTACATGCGGGCATAATTAGCACTCTAGGCATATAAATATGCCTAAGATCAGTAGTTGTTCGTCATCCCAACGGACCCTCTTACTCCCATATATTGTTCTACATTAGAAATAATGTCATTTGAGACTTATATTTTCTTTCTAATCAATTGTAACAAATTATATTCTTGTACACGTGAAAACCAGATTTTGGGGGTTTATGACACGCCCCGAGGCTATCCCCTAGACATAACACGGGACCCAGAATCATAAGTGACCCCAAGCTAACCCTGAGTCTGGCATATAACAAGTATAAGAAATAACTAAGTAAATCATATACTATACAGAAGATAAAAATAGTGGATATCCAGAATGAGGAAAACCCAACTAGTTTGAATAGATAAGATAAGAGTTTAATGATTAGTGAAACAACACTTAACAACTCGAGTTGACTCTACTACTATGTCTGATTTGCCTCTAACTGAATTGAGTTGTTGGGACATGCCCCTAGCTTACCCTAACAAGACTAAAAACTCAAATAAAGTGTAACACCCCAGAAAATTTTTGATGCTAAGACTTGAACCGTTCTTCGTAGTGAGTGAGTTTTACCAAGAAATTAAAATTTCTTGAGTGTTAAGGTCACTAGATGTAGCACCTTGAGTTCCAAGAAGAACTAGAGATAATTCATTGAAGTCATTCCTAAGTTTTTCTTAAGTTTTGGGTCAACTTCAAACGACCATAACTCTTACTACATGATGAGTTAGGTGGGATACAAGATAGCTAATGAAAGGTATTCGAGTTCTCTTTCTAACATCACCTAGCTTGCTAAATTCTGAGCTTTGAGTAAAAATTTATGACTGACTTACTAACGACGCTCAAACCTGGCAGCATCTCTGCGATGGCTCCGCGTTACGGAGCCAATACGGACCTCATTGCCTGGTGAAAAATTATTCCGACTCCCAGCTCATTTTATTTATTTCTTAAAGGGTACTTTGGTCCTAAAAACCCTTAGGAGGTCATCTAAAGTACCCTAAACGTTTAGAAAATTAGTTTTTTCTTAAATCAAACCCTCTCATTCACTCCTAAAATTCTACGCTCGAGAAATTCGAGAAACGCTAAGGCTAGGGTTAATCTTTCAATATTTTCCTTCAAGTTACTTCAAGAAGATGGTTCTTTCAGGTATGTAAGCTTCTATAGTGTTGGGTGTGTTCACCCACATGCTAATTATGTTAATTTTAGCGTTGAGTTCGTTCTAGAAAGTTGAAAGTATGATGTTCTTGAATTATGTTCTTGAAATTGGCTTTAGTTCTTGAGTTTAGATGAGATTATTAAGTTCTTGATGAAATCATGTCGATTTTAGAGTTGTTTAAGAGTTAGTTCTTGTGTTCATGTGCTGGGTATCTATATCTAAAGAGGGATTGAGAAAGAGAATTGAATTTAGGCGAATTGGGGTTAGAAAATGAAAAAGGAAAAAGTCAGGCGAATCTGGCAACCCAGTCCGCGTCGCGGACCTGCCTCCCCATTTCCCAAATTTTTTCTTCGCGTCGCAGAGATTCATGGACCCCTCTGCCTCAAAATTTATTTCATGACCAAATATTAAAATGCATCTCCACTTCGCGGACTTGTTTCCAGACAGTGATTTCTTGATCGTTTCTCATGTTTAACTATCTAAAAACACTCCTGAGTAATCCAAGATCTTTCCTATCACAAATCACAACCTTGAATTCATAAATCAAATTCAAGGTAGAGTTGAGAGTCAAGTTTTGAGAGTTCTTTCAAACATTTTTGAGAAAGTCCCTTTGAGTCTTTTTGAGGAGTCTTCTACAATTTCTAATAACTTGTTTCAAGACTCGAGCAAGTGAGTATGAGAATGAGGAGAATGTATTCATGTGTCTACTTTATCATCATGAGACCCTTCATATCATGAACCATAACTCTTGAATTCATAATTCACATTCAAGAGAGAGTTAAGAGTAGAGTTCAAGAAAGTCTTTGAGTTCAATTGTGAATCCTTCGAGATCAACTATTGATTTGAGTTAAGTTTTGAGTAATTAAGTATGAGAATGAGAAGATCATATATGAGTTCCTTATTGATATTTTGACCCTTGAGTCAATTTTTTCATGCCCATAACTTCCGCATGAACTCCATCAGTTGAGTACCTTTAAGAGGAGTAGTATCTTCAAGTTTTAAGTCTTGAGTAATGAGTTCGTAATCCCCTTTGAGATTATATTTATAATCATTGGACTATTACATGTCACCCATAAAGTCCTTGAGTTGAATTGTTCATGCCTATAAGTCGAACAGTCTTGAGATAAGAAGTATCTTTGAGTCCTTGAGTTGAGTAGTTCATGCTCATAATTCCACATGAACCCCTTGAGTTGAGCATTCTTGAAATGAGTAGTATCATTGAAGTTCTTGAGTTCCAAGTATTTAGTTCTATCTATGGTTATTGAAAACCTTGCATTGAGTCATTCACGTCCATAATTCGGCATGAACCATATTTTAAGAAGTCTTTTACAAACGTTTTAACTTTGTTTTAAGACTTAAGCTTTGAGTTGAGTAAAGAGTAAGAGTAGAGTTCATTTTCTTTAAAAATGATATATGGGAACTAAGTATTCCTAAGACTAAATGTTTTCACATTTAAGATGAGAGGAAACTGAGATTTCCAAAATAGTTTTGAGCAGTTTGAGTACCATCTCTTTTAGGAGAAAGATTTTTGAGTAATTATCTCAAATCAAAGAAAACTTTATGTTTTTAAACATATGAGCTGAGTATTTCGGGAGTAGTATTGAGCACCGATATGGGGACGAGTTTGAGTTCAGATAACTCACATCTCCATAAACCATATAGCCATCATAGGTAGAAAGGATCATACTTTCTAGATGATTCCTTAGTGATTTTTAGCATAGACTAGTGGATCAACTTAGTTAAGGCATTCTATATGACGGCAAAGTATAGGACAGTTCTGGCAGCATGGGCAAGACAATGTATCATCACTTAGGCTCATAGTGGTGGTTGTTGGTTAGAGAAACTCCCATAGAGTTATATTGTATTTTTATATATAGAAACTGAGTTATTATTGTATTCTTCAATACACGGAGTTGCTATCTACAGTTTTACAACTTTCCATATATATTGCATCTTTTACTATTGTTTTATCCTTGAGTATCATGAGTTGATTTTTTGGAGTTGAGTATCTTATCCTTGAGTATTTCTGAGCTGTGTAAGTTTGAGTAGTTTTGAGTATCGTTGAGTATTCCTTGAGTTGAGTAAGTTTAAGAAGAGGTAAGTATGTTTCCCTTTTTATCAATTTTCAAGCTTATTTTATGCTCTAGAGTTCCCCTTACATGATCGTACATTCCATGTACTAAGATACAGATACAGGTATTCAGGGTCATCAACAGGAGCTTCGTTGATACCACATGGAGTTCGAGTTGTCTTTGGTGGGCCTCTTTGCTTCCGGAGGATTACATTTACTTTTCAGTTGTATCAGTTGTTAGGATGTCGTGGGTCTTGTCCCGACTTCCATCTCTGTCAGTTAGAGGCTTCATAGATAGATAGTAGAGTTTGAGATGTCCATTTCATTTATCTTATTAAATGTATTAAAAACTTGAGTTGCCTATTGTTGGCTAGTTGAATATTCTACTTTTATTCAGAGTTATTCATTTGAGTTAAAGATTTGTAAGTTTCTTGAATTTTATTCAGTTTTTAATCTTTGTATTCTAGAGTTAGTCTTCCGCTTGTAGTCAGCCAGAATGAGGGTCTGCTTGGGGACCAATAATGGTTCTCGAGTGTCGGCCACGTCCAGGGTGTAGGCTTGGGTCGTGACATAAAGACTAAAAAGTAAGCATGTCTATTTTCCTCGAAGTATGAGGACTCACCAGTGAAGCTGTAAAATTCATATTGGGAGTTGAACTAAGCGTGATCTAGATGCGGAACAGCTGAACCTACATAAAAAAATGATGTAGCACAAAATTATGTGTTGGTACTTTGAATGTAATGAGCATGCATGATATAGATATGCTAAGCTGAACTATATATAAATACGCCGAACAAACAAATAAATTGTACTAAAGTATAACTGAAAATTAAGCTGGATGCAATGACAAAGTACTAATCATGAAGATAACTTGTTGAATTGCATAGTGATGTAAATGTTGAAAACATGGTTAATGCAATAAGAGTTTGACTGTGGGAGGTCCTATTAACCGACATAAACCACGTGAGCTAACGGTAGAGTTCGATGTATACGCCTCATTGAGAGGACCCAATATATCTTGACAGGGGTATAGAGGCATGACTCTGGCGTGATCATTAAAACTGATACCCAATAGAGGGGACTAGTAAACCTATGTGGGCACGTAGTTCTAGGACTTAAGGGTACGCTGAACCCTAGTCTAACTTGGTACACTGTGTATTCCCAACTGAATATGAAAAGCTAAAATGCACCGAAATACGGAGTAGCTCAAAGTACTGATATGCTAACTCAGAATTCAACATATATAAACTAAAGATATGGCTTTCAAATTTTGAAGTATGATTTTCTGTCTGATTTGCCTAGCAAGTATAATTCATGAAGTATCATAAATTTACACAAGGTAGGGTTCTGAGTTCTATGCATGGAACTACACTAATTCACAAAGAAACAGGTTATTTATATCATGGAAACTATAATAGCTAAAATCATAACAAATCTTCAAAATGTAGAAACCCTAGGTAACAGTTTATGAGAAATCAAAGAATTGACTAAATTATAGGGACCTAATGGATGAAAGGAACCCACTAGTTAAATCTCACAATAAAGAAATCCTTTGTATATCGGGGTTAAACTTGAAGAAAATCTCTGCTTGTTCTTGGGAAAAATTGTCCCCTCTTTCTAACCCTTTCTTTCTAAGATAGATGATTTTAGGAAAATGAGGGTTCTAGTTTGTTTCTGACTAGATTATTAGGCTAAGATCGAGTAAACCAACGTAGTTTAGGCATCAAACAACATAGTTCAAATGCCTATCTCATAAGGGAAAAGACCAAAATGACCGTGGCTTAAAAGCTGACGGTCCTCTTTCACGGGCCCATTCACGGACCGTATGAAGCATCAATGTCCATATGGGCAATCATGGTTCCTTACAACAGTTAGGGTGGTACTGGTCATTTTTCACGGTCCACTTAACGGCTCGTGTGGGGTTCCATCGGCCGTCTACTAGTCCGTGGTTCCTCATAGGGCATTGGGTGGTTCTGGTTTGTTTTCACTGCCAACGTGATGGCCCAAGTGGATTTTCACAGCCCGTGTAGGGGTTTGTGGTCCTCCACCTTATTAATGGCTGTGAGCCACGATGAGGGTGACGAGTCATGGTCCTATTATTGGTCTGTGGGTCCCTCTGTGGTTCACCTTTTTCCTCTTTTTCGGTAATAGTTAGATTTCTTAGGTGTTACAATATCTCCCCCTAGGATCATTCATCCTCAAATGAAGACAACAAGCAGAATATAGAGGGAATGAGCTCTAGTCCCTACCACTGAGCACTAGAAGCATATATCTAACTTAAGTGAGTTCCATGAACATGCAAAAATGCTGAAATGAAAGGATAACTGAGAGAATAAGTTACTGAGACCGAATTACACAACAGTAAACTGAGAAACTGGATAAGAACTATTACCTCAATCTAAAACTTAATCGGAAGGAATGAGGTGAGGATACTTGGCTATCATGGCTGCTTCTGCTTCCCAAGTAGCTCCCTCTGTGGATTGACTCCTCCACAAAATCTTTACAGAAGCGACTTCCTTATTTCTAAAACTACGAACCAGATGCCCAATAATTTCAACTGGAACCTCTTCATATGTGAGGCTATCCTTCACAACAACACTCTCTAAAGGTACTATTGATTCCGGATCACCCACACACTTCTTCATCAAGGAAATGTGAAAGACTGGGTGAACCGTTGCTAATTTTGCTAGCAACTCTAACTCATAAGCCACATTACCAACCCTTTTCATGATTCTGTAAGGACCTACATACCTGGGACTGGGCTTCCCTTTCTTGCCAAATCTCATCACCCCTCTTCATGGGTGACACATTCAGGAAAACCAATCATCGATTTCAAACTCTAAGTCCCTTCTCCTTATATCTGCATAGCACTTCTAACGACTTTGAGCTATCTTTAGTCTATCTCTGATGAGATGAACTTTCTCCATAGCCTCATGATCTGAATCTGGCCTTATCTATGCTACTTCTCCTACTTTGAACAAACAAATAGGGGACCTGCATCTACGCCCATACAGTGCCTCATAATGGCACATCTAAATACTGGAATGAAAGCTATTATTAAAGGTGAATTCTATGAGAGGTAGGTGATCATCCCAACTACCTTTGAAATCGATAACGCAAACTCTTGACATGTCCTCTAAGGTCTGACTGGTACGCTCTACCCGACCATCCATCAACGAATGAAATGTTGTACTGAGATTTACTTGATATTAAAACCTCTTTGAAACAATTTCCAGATATGAGAGGTAAATTGAGGACCCCCTATCTAAGATGATAGAAAATGGAACCCCATGCAACCTTAGTATCTCACTGATTTAAATTTTGGTGAAATCCTCAGCTGAATCTGTAGTCTTGACAACCAAGAAGTGAGTTGACTTAATGACTCTTTCCACTATCACACAAATGGAGTCATATTTCTGCGAGTACGAGGTGAACCCATAATGAAATCCATGTTTATCACTTCCCACTTCCATGTAGGAATGTTAATATCTTGAGTCACACCTCCTAGTTTTTGATTTTCTACTTCAACCTGTTGACAGTTAGGATACTTAGCCACAAAATATGTGATGTCTCACTTCATGTTGTTCCATCAAAAGACTTCTCATAGATTACGGTACATCTTGTTCATTAATTCCATGAAAGCTGCATGGTCATTTGTTAGTCCTAAAGAAATAACTACAAATTTATATTGACCACATCGAGTCCTAAAGGTTGTCTTCGAGATTTCACTATCTCTAATTCTAAGCTGATGATAGCCGAATCTGAGGTCTATCTTAGAAAATAAACTAGCACACTGAAGTTGGTCGAACAAGTCATCAATTCTAGGTATGAGATACTTATTCTTGATTGTGAATTTGTTCAGATGGCGATAGTCAATGCACATTCTGAGAGAATCATTTTTCCTTTTCACGAACAACTCTAGAGCACCCCATGGAGAGATAATGGGTCTGGTGAAGACATTATATAAAAGGTCTTTAAACTATTCTTTCAATTCCTTTAGCTTAGCTGGAGCCGTTCAAATTACGATTGACTCTAGAGTTGGGGTTTCGGGGTATTAATCCTTAACCCGAATAAGATTATAGATATAACCATTAGAAATCATTTTCTTGACATTAAGGTAATAGATAAATCGACCTAGAGGAAATTATTTACTATTCCACTCTAAAACTGGCTCATTTTGAAACTGAAATTAAATGATTGTAGTTCTACAATCGAAGAGGCATAACATGAATGTAACCAATCCATGCCTAGGATGATATCGAAATCTACCATTTCTTAATCTACAAGGTCTGCTGAGGTGATTTTCTGGGAATCTATGATAGTGCAATTTATGTATACCAGTCTAGCTATAACTGGGTCACCAACTGAAGTAGAGACTGAGAAGGATTCTGAGAGAGTTTTTGGACTGACACCAAAGTTTACTTCTATATAAGAAGTTACAAAGGAAAGTGTAGCCCGTGGATCTAACAGTGCATAAAATTTTAAATGGAAGACTTGCAAGGTACTAGAGACCACATTAGGATAATCTTCTTAGTCTTCGCAACTTGAAGAGCATACAACCTATTCTGGCACTGACCACCATATGTACTAGACGTAGCACCTTTCTGACTGGGGTGACCCGCTGGAGCTGCTGAAGTTGTAGACTGAGCCATGTTACCCCCTTGTCCTTGACTTGAAGAAGGGTAATCCTTCAACTTATGACAAGACTAACCACACCAAAAGCACCCCTCTCTACCTGCAAGACACTCTCTTGGATGATTCTTACCACACTTTGGACAAGTTGGGAAAGTTTGGTTACATGAAGCACTCCCTTGTGACTTAGAGCCTGATGCTCTCCCTTTCTTATCTTGACGAAACCTGGGGGACGAAGTGCTAACTTATGAAGGTGATGGGGTTGTTGACCTCTGCTGAAACTTTGAGCGATTTCCACCGCCCGACCACTGTTAAGAGTATTCATACTTACCCATCTAGCCTCTTTGGTATCCTTAGCCATTTCCCTAAGCTTATCTCCCTCAACCTGTTGAGCATTAATCATTAGTTAGGAGATATTCATATCTCCAAATAACATGGCATTCATGCACTCAGTCTTCACCAGATCGGATACTTTAAACAAGAACTTGCTCATTTGTGCTCTTAAATCGGCAACCATATGTGGAGCATAGCTGAAGAGCTAGGTGAACTTCAGCCTGTATTATTGGACTGACATTAAGCCCTGCTTCAAGTTTATGAATTCTTAGGACTTAGCCTCCTTCAACCCTCTCAGGAAGAACCTGTCCAGAAAAGCTCCATTAAAGTAGTTCTATGTCACAGGAGCTGTATCTGCATCCCTGTTGTCTTTCCACTATGTGAACTAGATATGAGTAACATCCTTAAGATGGTAGGATGCCAACTCCACCCTACCAGTACATGTGACTTACATTACCTAAAGAATCTTCTTTACCTCATCAATGAAGTTATATGGTTCCTCACCTACCTCCGACCCTAGAAACTCAGGAGGATTCATAAGAAACGCCCCAAGAAGACCTCCTCAAAACAAGCCCAACTCACAGGTGGTACTCCCTCAGCTCGGTTCTTCTTCGTGGAGGCATGATCTGAAAGACGCGCGCAAGCACAAGTTAGAAGAAACATTTTAGAGATAAACTATATCGCACGAAATGAGTATGAAAGAAGTGAGAACACTCCTAAGTGATGCAGCCTCCTAATTATAGATGTGGCGCACTTCACACCAATAACTAGGACTCTACAGACACGACTTCATAGAATCCTTAGGACTCTTCAACTCTGGGCTCTGATACCAAGTTTGTTACTCCCCAAGACTACACCTTCGGCGAGACAAACACTCGAGAACCATTGTTGGCCCCAAGTAAACCCTTGACCTGGCTTACTTACTCAGCGGAAGACTTAGCTCAACATAATTGTACTGTTAAACGTAAACTGAAAACTCAAAGACAACTGAGAATGTATTAAAATAACATTCACTGGCCAAAGTGGCCCCTCAAGTCTCAACATACTAGAATGAAAATGAAAAGACTAAAGAACTAACATTTGACTGTCTATCTATGAAGCCTTTAAAACTGAGATGGATGTCGGGACAAGACCCAGGACACCCTAATGAACTAAATACGAGTAATAAAAGGGATCCTCCGGAAGTAAGGAGGCTCACCAACAAGTCTGGAGCTCGACTAGAATCAACGATGCATTGGATGCTGATCTTGGTTACCTGTATCTGCATCATGAAAAGATGCAGGCCAAATGATATAAGTACATTGAATGTACGAGTATGAGAGAGGAATACTAAACAAGACATAATCTTGAAAGAAATTGAAAGAACAAACCTGGTCTCAACTCAACTCAACTCAACTGAACTCATTTCAATATAAAGCAGTAATTTAAATGCAATATAAAGAATAGCTTTTAAAACATGAATACCAATTGTGTGTATTGAAAAATATATTAGTGACTCTGTTTGTATACAACGACACAATATGGACTCTATTTGTATATGAAAATACAAATAGTTTTTGTATATAAGAATACAAAATACTTCTATAGGAGTTTTTCTAACCGACAACCATCACTTAAGAGCTATTCTGATGATTCATCGTTTTGCCTCACGCTGCCAAGGCCGTCCTATACCTTGTCGAGGGTATAGAACCTGACTACTAAGTGGATCCACTAGTCTATGCTGAAAAGCACTAAGGAATCATCTAAAAAGTATGACCCTTGTCTACCCATGGTGGCTACATTGTTTATGGGGGTTGAGAGTTCTAAACTCTCCCCCATATCGGTGCTCAATTCTACTCACAAAAAACATTACTAGCTCTTATGTTTAAAAACATACTTCTTTCTGAGGTTTGAGATAATTTCTCAAAACTTAGCTCTAAGGCTCCTCTTGGAAATCAAAGTTTCCTCTCTTGCTTAATTATGAAAGCATTTACTCTTTACTGAAAACTAGCTTAAATGCTCTTTTGGAAATCAAAGTTTCCTTCCTTGTTTAAATGTGAAAACATTTTACTCTTTGGAATACATAGTCCCGATATACTCTTTTGAAGAAATGAACTTCAA
>JAJOOF010012941.1:0-13923 GCA_029582545.1 Solanum lignicaule | reverse complement strand
AAAATGGAGGCAATAATTATTTTATTAAAGAAAAATATGTGTAGAAAAAGTAGAAGTAGATGAAGTTACTTTAGTTCATCTTTTTGGTGGGCCTCAATGTACAATTTCTATAGCTTTTAGTCCAACTCTTTAGTGCAATGCTGGTCCTCCAAACTCCCATTTCTAAATAAGAGTAATGTTTTTAGTGTCATATGTATTTTTAATTTTTTTTTTTTGTGAATTTGATTAAAAGTAACTTTACCTAAGGGATATATATATATATATTGAATATTTAATATTTATCAATTAAATATTGAATAAGGTATATATAATTTAATAAAGAATATGATATGTTAAAATGGTTGGAAGCTAAAAGTGAAGAAACTAAATGCATGACACATATTAAACTTGTAAATAAAAAGTCCACATAGAATTTGTACATGCCTAAAGGTAGATGAAAGGTCTTTCCAATTAAATTTAACAAACATTTAATTTTTATAAAGATAAATATACTTTTAAAAGACACTTTAGTAATTCAATTTTTGACTTAGACTCTTTCCACTTTCAATAGAATAATCTTGTTGATTTATATTACTAAAATCTAAACAAAATGAAACTTAATAACTCCATTCTCATAATATTTTTAATTTACATGATTTCAATTTGAGGAATAGTTTTTAGTAGTAACAATGAAGGGTCCAAGGAATTCATAAAGAAAAAATCAAAATGTCCAAAAGCAAAATTGTCATCATACCAGCCATTTGAATTTTAACACTATGGAAAGCTATCGTTAATATAGAATGCTTATGTTTAAAAAAACTATTAGGCTTAGTATCGCATAAATGTAAATGTAACTTCTCATTTTTATTTGAAAATTAAATTGTTAAATCTCATATTGTATCAATTGTAGAAAAATAAAACATGTAGCAAAATGGGTGAAAATGAACAATATATGTATGTGTTCGCAACACTATGTTAGATAGACGATAAAGTAACACAATCTTTATTTAAATTACTTATATTTAAACAAAAGCATATTGCATAAACTATTCAAGTATTATCAAACTCATCATGTATCAATAGAAGTTTTATCAATTAAGTAGCACTTAAAAGAATAATAACACAAAAGCAAAGAAAAAAATTTCCATAACAATGTAAAATGATACAGAATTACATAAAAATATGGATTGCATAAATTTATTTTTGACAACCATACCTTAACCTCCAAAATGGAAAAGAAAAATTTTAAAATCATAAACTAACACAAAAAAGATCTAAAGGAATATATAGGTCATATCGTATACTTCTAAGCTTAACGCTTGAACAATATTGACGACATGTATTTATATCATTATCTAGGAAGAAGAAAAGAGAACAGTAGATGAAAGAAAAGAAAAGAATATGATGATCTTGTGAACACCTAATATTTTATCAAACCTAAAGTTTTACACCATTTTTATTCCTTAAATATTTCTTTTAGATCTAAATTAGATACTTTATTTTTATCGTATTTTATTAAGTTTATTTTAAAAGGTTTGAAAACTACAAAAATTGAGTCACACTTTAAGGTATGTTTTGTTTCAATTATTAAAAAACAATGGAATGAAAACTTACAAAAAATATATAGATGTTTTCTGTTAATTTAAATTTTAATAAATAAATTAGTGTCTCTTAATTATAGTTTATTATATTATTATTAGCTACTTAATTTTTGATTAGTTTTTTTTAAAAAGGGTAATATTATATTATATTATTAAAAAATAATAATAATAACCTACCCCACTTTCCTCTCCAATGACCCCACTTACCCACTTTTCCCTTAACTACACATCACTTGCACCTTTAAAACCTATATAAAATATAGGCAGAATGCATAAGCGGCCCCTTGAACTTGTAAGGATTTTTCGTATAGACACCTTAACAAGGACTCCTTCCAATTGAACACTTAAACCACTCAAAAAGTGTATCTATCAGACACACATGGATGACTTGGTACTTATCGTGTGAGGCATTTGTTTTAAGGTGGAGCGCGTGACATTACACATCTCCTATGTGGAAAATCTAATCCTACGTGATAATACACATCACAAAACACCTAACCCCACACCCAACCCCTCAATCATTTCTCTAAATCCCTAAAACGTGTTCCAAAAAATCCTAGATATTTCTTTCACGATTCCCACTCAATATGTGGTCGATTCAAGAAAGTTGATCAATAATCTTCATGTTTTCTTCCTACGGCATGGTCGATTCAAGAAAATAACTCTTGTTGTTGTGTTTTAGGGCTGATTCGAGAAAACTAGGAGATTTTGTGTTCAATCTTGTGAAGTAAGTTCATTTTCGAATCTCTATGACTATTACTGTCAATTTCCCCTTTAAATATAGCGTCTATTTTGTATATTACTACAGTGATGATGTTTTGTACATATGTAAATAAAGTTTGAATTTTTTAGGATTTCCTTGTCAGTAATTTGTCGGGTATATTTGAATTTTTTTTCCAGGGAATCTTATGGATATTATTATAGTAACTCACTTTCACCATAGCGGTAAATTTGTGGAAGGCACATCTGGTGGATGTCTCATTTACATAGGGGAAAGTGAAGTGGAATATGTAGGTATCGATAAAGACCACTTTTCTTTAATGGAATTGTTTTTTTATACTATAGATCTGGGGTATGTTACTGTGGGTGGATTTTATTTTAAAGACCCTACAACCAATAACTTTGTCTTAGTGGATAACGATTTCAACTTACTAAACCTTATAAAAGACCTAGGTGATGGTGTCTTTTTGGACTTGTATGTTCAACATGTTGTGGATGAGGTAGAGGCTATTAAAGATGGGGTCCCTACATGTTATCTTTTTGGGCCAACAGTTGGTGAAAGTGTTAATGAGAATGGGGTAGAAAACTCACATAATATTAATGTGGATGGAGGGTTACAACAAGGAGCTGCCCAATTTGAGAATATTAATGTTGAAGTTGGTGTGGATGAAGGGTTACAACAAGGAGCTGCCCAATTTGAGAATATTAATGTTGAAGTTGGTGTAGATGATGCATCAAATCTTGAAGGTGTTGAAACAGATTGGGATATTAGTAATGATTCACAAGAGTTTGTTATACCAGATGATGATGACTCAGAGATTGATGAAGAGTTGAGAACTCTTAGAAATGAAAGAAGAACCAAATTACAGAGGAAAAAACATGTTCCTACAGAGGAAATAATTCTTGGAGTAGCTGGTGTTGATAGAGGATTTGAAAACATTGGAAGGAACAAGACTGTTAGGTATGTAGAAAGATTAGAAGGAGATGAGAAATATATTGATAGTTCAGAACTGGATAGTGATGATAGTAGAGATGAATTAGATCATAAAGCTGTGGAAGGTGTTGATTTACCAGCTAGAAGAAAAAGTAAAAATGTCAGATTTGATCCTGATTGTGTAGTTGCTATATTTGAGCTTGATATGGTATTTGAAAATGTCATAGAATTTAGAAAGACTGTGGCAGAGTATGCTGTGGAATATAAAGTCAAATTAAAATTGAGGCCTAATGAAAAAAATAGAGTCAGAGTTAAATGTTAGCATAAGAAATGCAAATGGTTGTTGTATGCTAGTTTAGACAAAGACTCTGGTGACTTTATTGTTAAGAATTACTATCCTATTCATCAAAGCCCTACCACAACCAAGAACAAGTTGTGTACATCTAACTTTATTGCAAATAAGTTTAGGGACAGAATAGTTTCTCAACCTTATATAAAGTTGTGGGAAATTCAAGAGTTGGTGAGGAAGAAGACAGAATTGTATGTTGGAAGAACTATTTGTTATAGGGGAAAAAATATGATTCTCAAGGAGTTTATGGGTGATTGAAAGATGGAGTTTGCAAGGTTGTGTGATTATGCAGACATGATCAAACAGAATAATCTTGATAGTTCATGTTGGGTGAGGACAGACAGGGAATCTACTCCAGGAAAGAATATGTTTGTTTACTTTTATGTTTGTTTTGATGCATTAAAGAGAGGTTGGTTGGAAGGATGTAGAAAAATCATTGGTTTTGATGGATGCTTTCTGAAGGGTGCTTGCAAGGGTGAATTATTAGTTGCAATTGGTAGGAATGGAAATCAACAAATGTTTCCAATTGCTTGGGCAGTTGTTGATCAAGAAACAAAGCACAGTTGGAATTTCTTCATCAACTTCTTGATACAATATCTAAACTTAGGCATTGGACATGGATTGACTGTGATGTCTGATATGCAAAAGGTTAGTTTAATGTTAATTTTATTTAATTTTGATCTCATTGCCTACTTATTTAATTATTATAAGTCATAAATTTCAATTATTATGATATGTAGGGTCTTGTAGTAGCCATAATGGAGTTGCTGCCAGATTGTGAGCAAAGGATGTGTGCTAGACACATCTAGTCCAATTGGCAGAGAAGAATTAGAGATGAGAAGAAAGAAGAAAATAATTCTGGAGATGTGCAAAATCAAGTTTTGAGGTAAATATTCAAGATGAAATGGACAAACTTAATAAACTTGGTAATAAGAAGATATGTGGGGACTTGTTACATTATGAAAAAAAGACATGGTGTAAAGCATATTTTAAGGAGCATGCTAAGTGTGATATTGTTGAGAATAATATGTGTGAGACATTTAATTCTTGGATATTAGCTGCTAGACATAAATCAATTATCACCATGTTAGAGGAGATTAGACATAAGATAATAGATAGAAATGTTGAGATGAGAAAATTTGTTGACACTTGTATATCAGACATTTCTCCTATGACAAGTTTAGTATTTGAAGAAAACAAAGATTATGCTAGAGATTGTCAAATTAGGTTCAATGGCCAATTTGGATATGAAATTTTAGATAGTCATTATAGGCATATTATTGATATTAGAAAGAAAACATGTACTTGTAGAACCTGACAGTTGAGCGGCATACCATGTCAACATGTTGTTTTGGCATATCAGCATGCAGGCCAAGACCCTGAAAATTATGTTGTACATTGGTATAGAAAAAATACTTTAATGAAGGCTTATAATTACTTTATCCAGCCAATACCTAACATGAAAATGTGGCATCACACTAGTGATATAGTGATTGAGCCTCTTAAACCAAAACAAATGCCTGGCAGACCACCAAAATGCAGAAGAAAATCAAAGGATGAGCTAAGAAAGAAGTATGGAAAGTTATCCAGGAGAGGTATAAAAACGACTTGCTCCTAGTGTCATCAACAAGGCCACAATAATAAAGCCTGCAAATATGTGGTAATACTCAAGCCAACCTTTGATTACTTCAATTACATAGATAAAATGCAATACAATTTTTCTTTTTCTTATTTACACTATTAAATCTTTTGAAATGGGTCAGCCTAAAGCTCAACCCAACCTGAACCTGGAAGGTCAACCCAACCTGCAAGCTCAAGCCAACCTACTAGCTCAAGTCATCCTCAAAGCTCAAGGAAATCTACAGGTTATAGCTAGCCACCAAGCTCAAGCCAACATGTAGGTTCTAGCCAACCACCAAGCTCAAGGCAACCAACAAGCTTTAGCAAACCAATAAGCTCAGGCCAACCTGTAGGTTCTAGCCAGCCACCAACCTGGAGACCATCACAACATGTTATCTTAGGTCAACAATCAACTTCTATCTGTGATGATACTTCAATTGTTAGAAGAGTTCAACAAGCTGGAAGAGGCAGGGAAAGAGGTAGGGGAAAAAGCAGTGGGAGAGGAGGTGATGATACTTTAACTGTTACAAGAAGGCAACAAACAGGAAGAGGTAGGGGAAGAGAAAGAGCATCAATATCAACAAGAGGAAACAAAAGGCCTAAGATTGTGGGATTTGGCACCTACACTAATGATATAAGTGGCAGATAAACATTAAATGTAAGAGTATAACCAACTTCAATTATTTATAATCTACTTTGATAATAGGCACTTATTTTAGTTTCTTGTATATAGCCTGGTACAACAGGTGAAAAAGTTGTTACTCCAGTTGTTTTCAAGTGTGCAACACCAACAAACATTGATATTGGTTATAAGTTTCGTGGACTGAAATGGAAGGTAAAGATGATGTCACCACTCCACAATTACAACACATGAGTAAGTCCAAAGAGGGTGGATCTGCAAACGTCTAGTGCAACAAGAGCAAGAACAGAGGGGTGTGACTACTTTAATATGTTTTGGGTGTTTTTGATGTACACTTAGGGGTTGTTTTATTTTGAATTTGTAATGCAAGCAGGAAACAATACTGAGACTGATTTAATATTTTTGTGATGTTTTTGATGTACATTATAACTAGTGGTTTAAATGTGAATTTCATTAGAAGGAAATGCCAAGAATTTTTTGTCGACCATTCATGCTTGTTTGGATCTTAATGTTGTTATGTTGTTCACTTAGTATGATTATTGTTCTTTGGAGGTGAAGAAAGCAAGGAATAAGCTTAAAGAAATGTCACTTAAGGCATCTCCGTATCCTCTCCGCGTTGCGGAGAGAAATTATAATTTGACTCGTGAAATTAAATTTCAGGCAGAGCACTCTGTGCCCTCTTCGCGTCACGGAGAGGGATTCCTAAATTAACTCAACAAAGCGAGTTTGAGGCAGAACACTCCGTGGAGTGCCCGTATCGCGGAGATGAGCAATTGTGTGGGAATGGGAATTTAAAGATGCCTCCGCGTCGCAAAGATGAGCAATATGATAGATTAATGAACAACTTATCTCCATTCCTTCGTCCAAAATCAATACAACAGAAACACAAGACTACTAACACAATCACTCTAAGACTACTAACATAAATATTTCCATATAGCGAAAATCACGAGTGCAATAACGCATATGATCCTGGTTTTTCTTCCCTGCTTCCTCTCTTGTTCATAGGATTTGATTCTTTTCAATAGATCCCATATGATCTTTTTTGCTTGATGCGGTATTTCATCACCGTACCATCAAAAATAATCGCATCCACCTCTTCTCTACACAAATTATCAAAATAATTAAACTATAATTAGCGATTGACAACTATTTGTTTAACCAGATTAGAATAATGATAAAAAGCTTACCTTTGTGTTTTTGAAGCAAAAAAATCGACGTCTTGTATTAAGTTGTGTCCATGAAATTTTTGATTCAGCATTGACCCCACATCGACAGTACACATTTGCATCTGAAGAAGTTGAAATCGACAAATTGGACATGTCCTTCACTGTTAAGAAGACGAATGAAGAATTTTTTTTGATCTCCACTGTAGCAGCAACAATGGTGAGATGTGGAGAAGAAAGAGATGATAAATAATAAAAGGGGAAGAATCTAGGGTTGGATAAATAAAAGGGGGAGATTTTGACCGTTAAGTATATTAAAGTGTGCCAATCAGACACATCAACTTTTTTTTCTCTCTTCACGCGCTTAAAACAAATGCCTCACACGATAAGTACCAAGTCAACCAGGTGTGTCTGATAGGTACACTTTTTGAGTGGTTTAAGTCTTCAATAGGAAGGAGTACTTCTTAAGGTGTCTATACGGAAAATCCTTACAAGTTCAAGGGGCCGCTTATGCGTTATGCCTAAAATATACCAACATATACACGACACATACTCCTATATATATCACAATACATCACCATCATACAAAATCATCAGCATACACACAAAAAAAACAATCACCAGATTCGAAAATAATAGCGCACGCAGAAAAAAAGAAGAAGCAATACACTCTAAGTTAGAAAAATTCATAACACGCAGAGAATACAATATCAAAGAAGTGGATTTGAGTTCGTGGCTCTTTAAAGTTAATTCATAGATATTAACTTTGGAAATTAGTAGTTCGTAACGTTTGTTTTTGTGGTGAATCAATTTTCATGAAGAGGTAACTTTAAATTCTCGTATGATTTAAATGGATGCTTGTATGAAAATTTGATTCTAATAATATGAAATTCTTCTAATCGCATGTTATTATTATTGTGTAATATCATTTTGTGATGTATGTTGTGAGTTATTTGGAGAATTTGCTAATGCTTAAGAAAACGTATCCGGAGACGCTTCTTGCTAGGAATAAATAACTAAATAAATCAATAAATAAAAGATGTATTATATTTTATTATTATTGTTATTATTATTATTATTATTATATTATGTTTTTAGATGCAATTTATATTGAAATTAGTTCCATGATATTGAATTATCAAATTTGAATAGCTAGTATTTCTTTGAGCCTAATTTTAACTTAAAAAAAATAATCTTGTTGAATTTATTTGTAGACTTGTTAGATTAGGATATAAACTAAAACTTAATCGATTGGTGATTTAGAAAAGCTTTGTAGAATATATTTTAGTCCTTTTAGTTTATTTATTTTGATAAAATAATTTACCTTAAGAATAAACCTAGGATGATATTACTTTAATTGAGGTTGTTAAGTATATAATTAAGTAGAGATATAAATTTTATTTAGGGAATAAAAAAATAGTAAATATAATGAAAAGAAAAAAAAACGAAAAAACATACTGAACATAAAAAGATTTGTAAAAAAAAAAAAGAAACGAAAAATTAGAAAATAAATAAATAAATAAAAGGAACAGACGTGAAAAAATAATATAAAAGATAAAAAGTTAAACAAAAAAAAAAGGGGAGAAAACGTAATTAAAAAAGAGGAAAAAGAAGGGAAAGTTAAAAAGGGAAACGTGAAAAAAAAATTAATTATAAATTTTTTTAAGAAGAGAGAGAAACAGAATAAAAAATAAAAAAAAAGAAAAAGGTGTAGCATGCAAAAATAAAATAAAATAGAATATTCTTTCTAAAATTAATCCTAAATCCCATAAAATTTTATATCCTATTTTAAATCTAACTAAAAAAAACCAATCCTAAAATTACCCAAACACTAAAAATTTCATTCCTACATAAATTCTAATTCCTAACAATTAGATACCTATATATATTCTATCCATAATAATGTTAAAGAAAAATACGAATACACGCAAAAAAAAAAAAGGGAAAAGAAAATACGGGTGTTTCAAATTCGTAAAGATCAATTTCTTAACTTTATTCTACTTTGTTTGAGTAAATTTATGTGCTTATACATATTTTTATTAATGGACACACTTATAAAATAAAATAACTTTTAAATAGGTTTAAAATAAATCAAAGAATGAGGGTAACTATTTTTTTTTTTTACTTTTTTTTTTCAAAGTCCAAAAAATAGATTGAGATACCTTACCAGTGGGGGTGTTCACGGTTTGGATAAAAACCGATCCAAACCGAAAAACCAAACCAAACCGATTTTATCTGGGTTTGGTTTGGTTTTAGATTTTTGAAAACCGATAGTATTTGGTTTGGTTATGGTTTTATTCGAAAAAAATCCAAAGAAATAACCGAATCGAACCGATGAATTATATACATATATTTTATTAATATACATACTTAATATATTATTTTTATAAACAATTTTAAAGATCTTATACATATTTCATTAAAATTTCTTTATAATTTACTTATTGAAAGCAAAAATGCCCAAGATGAAACATTTATCTTATTGATTTCATGTATATGAGTGTCTATGTCAATTCTTTGTGGGACTGAAAATGTTATTGTCTCTTCCTTCTAGGCCAATATAGTGAATTTTAAAACTTTATTGATAGTAAATTTAGTGATTGAAAGTTTAGTAATTTAAGTCATTCTAACTATTTTTCGTTTTGAATGGATTGTTGTCACTTTTTTCACATTTTAAATGAATTGTTTCTTTTATTTTTGTGTATGGTTAATAACCGAATAACCGAACCAAACCAAACCGAAATCGATAATCACCAAACCGATAAATGTATATTATATTATATTTGGTTTGGTTTGGTTTTCATAATTTTAAAACCGATTAAGTTGGTTTGGTTTTGGTTTTAACCAATAACCAATCCAAACCAACCCGTGAACACCCCTACTTACCAGCCAGAGCCTGGACAAAATTCACTTTATCGCTTGCTCCATTTTTCAATTTCTTCGTTATTGCTTTCTTCCTTGCTTTAACACCCATCTTTGAGCTATAAGCCTCAGTAGACCTCACTGGAGAACGGCGACAGATAAGCAGATGAATTCGCCTGAGTTGCTAAGCGCAAGAGAGCTTTTTTTTTGTTCTCACTTCTAATAATATATGATTTTCCTTTGAGAGAATGATGTAGATAAGTTGTTAGTGAAAACCTTACAAGATAACAAAAATACAAGATTACAATTGAAAATAAAAATAAAGAAATAAATCTCTTTAGGCTGAGACGCGGATATCTCACTCTCTTTAAGGAGATTCAAGCCCACTGCAGCAAATGTTCTTCACTGGTCCTGCAGAAGTCCTATTGACTTGTCTCCTCCAGGATACAACAACCTTCACAAAGTATAACTCAACAACTCTGGACAAGAGTTGAGTCCAAAGCTCCACAAAAGAAACACCTCCCTTCAACTAATAAGAACTCTCTTTTTGACAAACCTTATGCACTCAATATTTTCTTGTGTGTTGTGTGTACCAAACCAAATGAAGACCACCACTATTTATACTAGAAGAAGTCTTCCTAGCAATGAATAAGAAGATAAATGGTGTAGTAAATAGTAAAAATAATGGCCTTAAGAGTTATATAGGTTACAAGATATAATGGATGATAATGGGTTGACCACCTTCTGCCACTAACAGTAACTTCCAACGTTTTGTAACCACCAAATAATGAGCAATAAAACACATGCACAATGGGTAACCAAAGTGAGTAATTAGGCATAAGAAAAGTCCACTAACAGACAACAAAAGAAATGCCATAATTTCCAACGTTCTCTGCATATTCACTAAGGCTGAAATGCAACTAAGCCTAAGACACAATTATGAGACTATTTTAATAATAAATAAATATTAAAATGCTCAAAAAGACCAACAATCCTCCACTCATTTTAATATTAATCAAGAGAGTCTATCAGTTGAAGGAAGATTACTATGCATAATGAAGGTATGCTCTACATTGAACCTCCACTTAGTGAAGCAGTAACTTTTACTCCAGAGTCGTAGTGGTCTCAGACTTGAACTATGACTGCTTAAGGGAAATAAAATATCACTGCTCACACATAATAATCAAGGTGTTGACATGAGCTTTAAAGCCAGCACGTTATGACCATGTGCTATCTCGGATTCATGAGTGCTTTTGAGAATAAGCCCAATTCTCATAGGAAGCGACCTACTTCCACACATCACATAGGTGAAATCTGTCGAGAGTGCTCCTATAAGCTTAGCACTCCACCTATACGGGATACAGATATTCATTAAGAGTTTTATCAACTCAACCTTCACAAACTACATGAAATAATGCACTCACATCATAGGGAGGGAAGATGCATTTTTCACAACAAGTCATCATATGCTTAGTTTTTCCCTTTGAACCTGGTTATAGGATCTCTAGTCCCCAGATTGGGTTTCCTCATATATGACTCAAGGATTTATAGGCTTCAATCTCATCCCCCTCGATGTGCTCCAGACCTTTTCTCTCGTTAAGGCCTTAGTAAGATGATCTGCAAGATTATCACAAGATTTGACATAATCAACACTAATGGTACCATTTGTCAAATACGATTTTACATTACTGTGTTTCCTCCTTATAGGTCTGGATTTACCGTTGTAGTAACGGTTTTGAACTCTACCAATCGCAATAGTGCTATCACAATGAATTAAAATAGGAGGAATTGATTTTTCAAAATAAGGAATTTGAAACAATAAATCTCTTAACCAATTTGCTTCCTCACTAGCTGAAGCTAAAGCAATTAGTTCAGCCTCCATGGTAGAGTTAGCAATAATAGTTTACTTTTTTTATCTCCAACAAACAACACCACCACCTAAAATAAAGACATAACCAGTGGTAGAACATGAATCACCTGATAAAGTGTTCCAATCTGCATCATAAAAGCCTTCATTTTTTATAGAACAAACCACAATTTTTCGTTCCAATTAAATATTGCATAACTCTTGTTACAGCATGCCAATGTTCATTACATGGCTTGCTTATAAACCTGCCAAGTACTCCTACTGCATATGCAATATCAGGCCTAGTGCAATCAGTCACATATTTCAAACTTCCGATTATGCTAGCATATTCCTTTTGATTTATAACATCATTTTCATTTTCAACAGGAAATAAGTGAACACTTTAATCAAAAGGAGTAGCAACATGCTTGCAATCAAGAAAGTTATATTTTTTCAAAATTTTCTCAACATAATGTGACTGGTCAAGGAAAATTCCATCACATGTTCTTGTTATTTTTATTTCAAGAATAACATTTGCCTCACCAAGATCTTTCATATCAAAATGGCTTCTAAGAATATTCTTAGTTTCATCAATCACATTTGAATTATTCCAAGATTTATGATATATGCACTTATCACACTCATTTGTTTTAAAACCATTTTCAATCATGCAGGAATCAAACTTTTCATGCCATTGCTTTGATGCCTATTTCAAGCCATATAGGGATTTAGTAAGTTTACACACTTTGCTTTCTTGGCCTGCTTCAACAAAACACTCGGGTTGATCCATATAAATTTCTTCATTTAGGTCTCCATTTAAAAAAGCAGTTTTTACATCCATTTGATGAATTTGCAAATCAAAAATTGCAGACATAGCAATTAAAAGTCTTATGGATGTAATTCTTGTTACCGGTGAAAAAGTATCAAAAAACTCTAGGCCTTCTAGTTGTTTAAAACCTTTTGCAACTAGCCTAGCCTTGTATTTATTAATAGATCCATCCGGTTTCAACATTTTTCTTAAGACCCATTTGCAACCAACAGTTTTACAACCTGGTGGTAAATCAACTAACTTCCAAGTTTTATTAGAAATCAGTGATTCCATTTCATCATTTACAGCCTCTTTCCAAAATATAGAATCATGTGAAGATAATGCTTCTTTCAAAGTGAGAGGGTCATCTCCAACATTAAACACATAAAAATCAGGACCAAAATCTTTTTCTACTCTAGCTCTTTTACTTCTTCTTAACTCAAAATCACCAATTTCTTTATTTTTCAAAGTAGAAGTAGAAGAACTGGGTAGTGACAAAATATTTTGTTCAATCCTTTGACCCCCACTATTTTTAGAATCAAAAGGAAATTTATTTTCATGAAAAATAGCATCACCCAATTCTATCACAATATTATCTTCAAGATTAAAAAATCTATAGGCTGTACTATTTGAAGCATAACCAAGAAAAGTACAAGTAGTAACTTTCTTACCCAACTTTGTAATCTTGGGATCCATTAGCCTCACAAAGGCTAGACAACCCCAAAGTCTTAGATATCCCAAACTTGGCTTGTAACATTTCCACAATTCAAAAGGTGTCAATTTAGACTTTTTATGAGGCACCCGATTCAACACATAACAAGCAGTTAAAATAGCTTCACCCAAAAAATTTAAAGGTGCATGTGACTCAATAAGCATGGCATTAGTCAATTCAATCAAAGTTCTATTTTTCCTTTCCGCTACTCCATTAGATGAAGGAGAGTAAGGAGGAGTAGTTTCATGAATTATTTTCAATGATCTAACAAAAGAATTAAACTCATTTGATTCATATTCACAGCCTCTATTACTTCTAATTCTTATTATTTTTCTTCCAAACTGATTTTCAACCTCATGGAGATAAGCTTTGAAATTTTCAAAAGCATCACTTTTATTTTTCATCAAGTAAACATATGTAAACTTAGAAAACTCATCAATGAAAATGATAAAATATCTATTACCTCCAAGAGTTAAAATTCCACCAAGTTCACAAATATCAGTATGAACTAATTCTAACAAATCAGTTTTTCTTTCAACTTGAAAATGAGGCTTTTTAGTGATTTTGGCTTTACTACAAGCCTCACACTTTTCAAAATTCTTTTTAATCATTGGGATTAATCCTAAACTACTCATGATTCCAACATAACGATCATTAATATGACACAAACGAGCATGCCAAAAATT
>JAJOOF010012940.1:0-11918 GCA_029582545.1 Solanum lignicaule | reverse complement strand
TCCAAAACAGGGAAACGGGCCTAAAATCCAAACGAACGACCAGGCGACCGAACAGTCAGTGCCAGCAAGTCATAAATGACTTGGGGTCGCTACAGGAACGCTCTAAACGACACACAGAAGGCAAGACACAGAAATGACCAAGAGGGTCATTACACTTGGTCTGCATTTTCTCTGGACTCAAAGAGATGTGGATATCTCTTCTTCATATCCTCTTCAGCTTCCCAAGTAGCTTATTCAAAAAATTGGTTCCTCCATAGAACTTAGACTGATGCTACCTCTTTTGTTCTCAACTTGTGAACTTGGCGATCTAGAATCTGAACAGGAATCTCCTCATAAGATAGGCTATCCTTGATCCCAATATTTTCAGTTGGTATGATCAATGAAGGATCGCCCATGCACTTCCTCAACATGGAGATGTGAAACACTGGATGAATCGTGGCTAACTCTTGTGGTAGCTCCAACTCATAAGCTACATTGCCGATCCTCTTGGATATTCGATAAGGTCCAATATATCGAGGACTAAGTTTCCCCTTCTTATCAAACCTCATAACACCCTTCACGGGTGAGACTTTTAGATATACCCAATCATCTACTTCAAACTCTAACTCCCTTCTCCTAACATCAGTGTAGGATTTCTGACAACTCTGTGCCATTTTCAACCTCTCTTGAATCACTTTCACCTTCTCCATAGCTTGATGAACCAAATATGGTCCTATCAACCCTACTTCACCAACTTCAAACCATCCAATATGAGATCTGCATCTTTTCTCATAAAGAGCTTTATATGGGGCCATCTGGATGCTAGAGTGGTAACTATTATTGTATGCAAATTCAATAAGGGGTAGGTGATCATCCCAATTACCTTTGAAATCAATCACACAGGCCCTCAACATATCCTCTAAGGTCTGAATAGTGCGCTCTACTTGACCATTTGTCTGAATAATGGAGACCGGAACCTCATGAAGTCTCACTACCTCTTAAAGATACAACTTAGAATAATCTTCTGCCGAATGAGTAGTCTTTACCGGCAAAAAGTGGGTTATTTTGTCATTCTATCGACAATCACCCAAATAGAATCATGTTGCCTGCGAGACCTTGGTAACCCTGTGATGAAGTCCATATTAATCATCTCCCACTTCCATTCCGGAAGTTTGATATTCTGAGCCAAACCACCGGGCCTTTGGTGCTCTACTTTAACTTGTTGGCAATTTGGGCACTTAGTAACGAATTCTGCAATGCCCTTCTTCATACTGTTCCACCAATATACCTCTTTCAAATCACGATACATATATGTGGAACCCAGATGAATGGAATATCAAGAGCTATGCGCCTCCTCCATGATCTTCTCTTGGAGTCCATCCATCATTGGTACACACAATCTACCTTGATATCTCAGTACGCCATCTCCCCCTTGTTCAAAAGCTAATACTTTTTGTTTATGAACATTTGCCTTCAATTTAAGAAAAATAGGGTCTTGGTCTTGCTTGCCTTTTACTTATGATAGTAATGATGATTCAGCCCTATTCATCACCACTACTCCTCCTTATGTGGAATCCATAAGTCTGACTCCCAAGCGTGCAAGTCTAAGCACATCTTTTGCTAACTCTCTCTTTTCTTCCTCAACATGGGCGGTACTACCCATAGACAACCTTCTTAAGGCATCAGCAACAACATTAGCCTTACTTGGGTGGTAAAGAATACTCATGTCATAATCCTTGAGTAATTCTAACCACCTCTTCTCTATGAGATTAAACTCTTTCTGAGTGAACACATATTGAAGACTCTTGTGATCAGTGAATACATAAACATGAACACCATACAAATAATGACGCCATATCTTCAAAGCAAATACTACGACAACCAACTCTAAGTCATGGGTTGGGTAATTCTTCTTATGAACTTTCAACTGTCTGGAGGCATAAGCTATAACCTTGTCATTCTGCATTAATACATAACCCAAACCAACTCTAGATGCATCACAATACACCACAAAGCCTTGCGTATCTTCTGGTAAGGTCAATACTGGGGCAGTAGTTAACTTCTTTTTCAATTCCTGAAAGCTTTTCTCACAAGCTTCAGACCATTGAAACTTAACTATTTTTTGAGTCAATTTGGTCAAAAGGGACGTAATAGATGAGAACCCCTCTACGAACCTTCTATAATATCTAGCCAAACCCAAGAAACTCCTACTATCAGTTGGAGATGTAGGTCTAGGCCAATTCTGCACTGCCTCTATCTTCTGAGTATCAACTCTAATTCCATCACCAGAAATTATGTGTCCCAATAATGCCACAAACTCAAGACAAAACTCACATTTGGAGAACTTAGCATACAACTCCTTATCTTTCAAAGTCTGAAGACCTATTCTGAGATGGCTAGCATGATCTTCTTAATTCCTTGAATAGATTAGTATGTCATCAATGAAGACGATAACTAACATATCTAAATAAGGATTGAAGACTCTATTCATAAGGTCCATGAACGTTGCAGGTGCATTAGTTAAACCGAATGACATGACTAGAAACTCATAATGACCATAACGGGTCCTGAATGTTATCTTGGGAATATCACATTTCCTTACTTTCAACTGATGGTAGCCAGATCTAAGGTCTATTTTCAAAAAACAAGAGGCACCCTGAAGTTGATCGAAAGGGTCATCAATTCTCGGAAGAGGATACTTGTTCTTGATGGTAACCTTGTTCAATTGGCGGTAATCTATACATATCCTAAGGGAACCATCTTCCTTTCTCACAAACAAGACCGGAGCACCCCAAGGTGAGACACTTGGTCGAATGAAACCATCTTTTAACTCTTTCAACTCTGTTGGTGCCATCCTATTTGGCAGAATAGCTATAAGACGAGTATCTGGAAGAAGTTCTATATCGAAGTCTATCTCTCTCTCTCAGGAGGGACTCCGGGAAGATTATCTGGAAAGACTTATGGAAACTCTTTTACTATAGGAACTGACTGAATGGAAGGTATCTCAATACTATAGTCATTAACTCGAACTAAGTGATAGATACAACTCGAGTTCTACAATCAACTGAGGCATAATAGGCATGAAGCCAGCCCATACAAAGAATGACATCAAAATCTTCCATGTCTAACTCAATTAAATCAGCCATGGTACTCTTGTGATTGACGAAAATGGGACAATCACGATAGACTATCTCTGCTAGAATAGACTCACCAACATGTGTAGAAACATTGAATGGTTCACTAAGTTGCTCAGGAATAACATCAAAATTCATAGCAACATATGGAGTTACAAAAGATAAACTCGCTCCTGGGTCTAGCAAAGCATAAACAGTAAAGTCAAAGACTTGAATTATATTAGTGACAACATCTGGAGAGTTCTCTTGCTCTTGGCGATTAGTGATGGCATAAAGGCGGTTTGCTCCTCCGCCGGTACCGGAAGTAGCTCCTTTAGGTGCAGCTCTGTCTGGTGGAGCAACTAATGAAGATTGAGCCCTATTGCCCTAGTTTCCACTACCTTGCATGTTCTTTGGGCACTCTTTCATGAAGTGACCCTCTTGTCCACACTTGAAACAACCTGTCTGGCCATCACATCACTTACCTGGGTGGGTTCTACCACACCTAGCACATGCAGAAGCCCAGCTAACTCCTTGTGCCACACTATGCTGAGACTGTGCAGGTCTAGCTATGAAGTTCTGTGAATTCTGGCCATTATACTTGCCTTTGTTTCTGGGTGCAGGTACACTAGCAGATGATGGAGCAGGTCCCTTTTGCTTATGCTGAAAGGACGAACGATTCACATTACCTTTCTGCTGCCCAGACTCATTCTTTGTCTTAGCCTTCTTGTTTCTGAATTCCTCCCTATCCCGTAGTTTCTCTTCCTCAACCTGCTGCACATAGACCATCAACCTTGATATGTCTATGTCTCCAATTAACATAGTTGCCCTGCCCTCTTTGCTTTATAGACGGGACAATCGAGCAACAAACATATTCGTCCTACTCTTCATATCCGCAACCATCTCCAGAGCATAACGAGACAGTTGGGTGAATTTCAACCCATATTCTTGAACACTTAGAGAATCCTGCTTAAGTGTGAGGAACTCACGCACCTTGGCCCATTTCAATTCTCGGGGAAAGAAAACCCCTAAGAAAACCTCCTAAAAATAGGCCCAACTCGCAGGTGGTGCATCTTCAGCCCTACCCCCTTTACATTAGTTGAACCAAGTCCTAGCGACATTCTTCAGTTGATATGCAGCTAGCTCAACTCTCTCAGTACTATCAACATGCATCGCATCAAAAACCTTTTTCAGTTCATCAACAAAGTTCTCCGGATGCTCAGAAGTGCTTGAACCAGTGAAACTTGGAGGATTCATCCTCAAGAACTCACGAATCCTTGAAGTGTCAGCCTCTTCTTGTCGAGCTCCTCTTCGTTGCCCAACCTGGTTAGTCACAGCTTGACTTAACATCCTTATGGCTTCCCTGAACTCAACATTGGTAACTTTCCCTTGGGGTTGCACTTCATGTGCATTCAGTAACTCTTGCTCCTTAACATTACGCCTAGCAGGGCGACCTTTGACAGCTCTTCGTGGAGACATGATTATTTGAAAATACACGCAAGCACGAATTAGAAGGAAACCTTTTAGAGATCAAACGCATGAATTGAGTGTGAAAGAAATGAGAAATGTTCCTAAGTGTTGCAGCTTCCTAATTATAGATGTGACGCGCTTCACACCGATAACTAGGACTCTACAGACAGGACTTCATAGACTCCCTAGGACTCTTGAACTTTGTGCTCTGATACCTAGTTTGTAACACCCCGAGCCTACACCCCAGACGTAACTGGCACTCGAGAACCATTGCTGGCCCCAAGCAAACCCTTGGCCTGGCTTACTTACTCAGTGAAAGACTTAAACACAAGAAATAGACTAAAAAGGAACTTGTGAAATAATTTAGAATGTCTTTACACAAATGGCAACCTCAAGTTTAAAAAACCTAAGCCAATAATAAAGTAGTGACAAATTAATTTAACTAACTGATCGTCTGTCTATGAAGCCTCTAAACAACTAAGAAGGATGTCGAGACAGGCCTACGACATCATAATGAACTAATAATAAAACAAAAAGCAATAAAAGGGATCTTTCGGAAGCAAGGAGGCTCACCATAAGACTCTGAGTGCTCAAATTGGATCAATGAGGCGCTGGATGCTGATCCTGGTTACTTGCGTCTGCATCATCATAAGATGCAGGCCAACTCGCATTAGTACATTGAATGTACGAGTACGAGTACGAGTATTCTCAACTCATGAATAACTCAACTCATAATAAAGAAATAAAACACATGAAATATATGAAAAGCTTTATAAAACAGTAAAAGCAACTTAGTTCGTTAAAGAAAATGCAATAACAAACTCAAATTTACTCATATAACAAAGTAATATAGTTTCTGTGGGAGATTCTCTAACCGACAATCACCACTATGAGCCTAAGTGGTGATACAACGTCTTGCCCATGCTGCTAGAACTGTCCTATACTTTGTTGTCATATAGAATGCTTAACTTAGTGGATCCACTAGTCTATGCTAAAAGCATCTTAAGGATTCATCTAAAAAGTATGATCATTTACCAATCATGATGGCTACATGGTTTATGGAGACTTGAGTTAATATGAACTCGCATCCCCATATTGGTGCTCCATACTACTCCCAAAATATACTTAGCTCATATGTTTTAAAACCAAACTTCTTTCTTTGGCTTGAGATAATTACTCAAAACTTAGCTTAAAAGCTCTCTTGGAATCAATGTTCTCTTTCTTACTCAAACGTGAAAGCATTTTTAAACTCTTGGGAATACTTAGTTCCCTTATAGATTTTTGAGAAATGAACTCAACTCTTTACTCTTTTCTTAACTTGAAACTTAAGTCTTAAAACAAAGTTAGAAATGTTTGTGAAAGACTTTGGAAAAAACTTTATGAACTTCTCTTGACTTACTTCTTAACTTTTAGACTTGACTCTTCACTTCATGACTTTGATCATTACTTTCCTTGAATTGGTTTATGGATTCAAGGTTCATGATCTCATGTTTATGGATGATTTCATGATGTTTAGATGTACCTTAGAGTGTTGGAATCAACTAAGAAACATAGGTACATAGCTAAGGAACAAGTACGAAAAGGTGGGGAGCGAATGGGGAGAACTGGTGTCCCTTGCGCTCTGAGAGGCGCGGGGCGCCAACCCTCAATTTTAAGAGACCAGTCTGGTGGGCCCTGGCTGGTGCGGCACCCCGAGGGTGAACATTCAGAGACTCTTTTGGGGCACGCTGGCTGGCGCGAAGCCCCACCCCTATCCCCAGGTGTTTGATGACTTTTCTTCTTCGTTTTTCAAGTTTAAACCCTCTAAACTTCAATGGTTCTTTCCCCCAAACACTTAGGATCATTTATACCCCCAATATATGATATATACAAACCGAAATTTCACTTGGAAACATGAATCAAATCGCAAGAACTTCAATCAACACACCACACAAGAATTCAAGAAAAACCTTCAACACAATTTCTAAACTTTCAAAGACTTAAATTCGCTGAATTAAATCATAATTGGCGCGTGGGTGAACTAACCCAACGCTATGTGATTTCATATACCTTGTAGGGATCACCCCCGACGAATTCCTCAAGCTAACCTTGACGAAATCGACGAATCTTGAACGTTCTTCTCCTTTCTCCTCTTCTCCAAGCCCTAGCGTAAAATTCACTTTTCTAAACTGACTAAAATTTGACTTTACCCCAATTAAACTCCTAAAAACTAATTAGAATAATTAGGTAAGAAAAAGACTAAATTACCCTTCCAAAATCAGGATTAGACTTTCCTTAATCCAACAGCCCAACTTCCAAAGGGTATAACTTACTCATACGAACTCGGAATCACGTAACCTTGGCGGCGTTGGAAAGATAATTCTAGGATCTTTCCAACCATATCTTGAAGTACACATAACTCATCCTGATCTAGGATTTATGGCCTTTTGAAGTTGACCAAAACTCAATTTTTTCTAACTCAAACAAATTTTCCAGATTTTCATTCTTTCCAAAAATGACTATTTCCAATTATTAGCTTCTTCCTTGTTATTTCAAATTGCGAGATGTTACAATATCTTGAAAACTTAGTGAACACCTGAGCATACTCCTTAACACTCATCCTACCTTGGCGAAGGTTAATAAACTCAAGTATCTTAGCCTTTCTCATTTCTATAGGGCAAAACCTATCAATGAACCCATTCTTAAATCTTTCCCATTTTATGGGGCCCGCTTCTTCCGGCCTCGCTCCTTTCCATTGACTAAACCACATTAGAGCAACATCCTTCAATTGGTAAGCGGCCCATTCCGCCTTCTCTACCGGAGTTACTCCTACAAGGTTCAGCACCCTAGAAACCTCATATATAAACTCTAGAGGATCTTCCTCCATCTTTGACCCATAAAATTCCGGAATCTCTATCCCGACTTGAGTCAATAATAGAAAACCATACCTAATCTGCTCATTAGTCACATATTCCCCTATAGGGACAATTGAAGCTTGGGGAGGAGCTTGGAGGGGAACCTTTTACTCCACATTGTCTTCCTCATTCCTTTAAACATGAGCCATTGAAGTGGTCATATCTTGTAAACCATAGGGCACACATTAGGAGAAAGACCTAATCAAGCTAAACTCTAGGCACACCGTAGAGAATAAAGAAGTGAAGTTTTCCTAACATCCGATAGCCTCTTATTCATAAAATGTGGCGCACTTCACATTTATGAACAAGACTCTACTAGATGTGGTTTGAGACATCCTAAAAACCATCCCAAAATCTTGTGCTCTGATACCAGGTTTGTCACGACCTAGGGGTACCCCCTAGACGTAACACGATGTACTTGACCCCGAAGGGGTCTCATACAAGCCCTTAGCATATCATGAAATAAGAACATAAGGAAAAATGCGGAAAATTTAAAACTTTTCTTTACACTCGAAGTCTTTTATAAAATGAGAAAGTTTATAACACCGTGTCTCAAACCATCTATAATACTTGGATTAAAACTATTGAACACAATCTTAGGGATACGACCCTTACATAAATCTAAAACATAAAAGAAAGATGTAAATGACATATGGTCATGCCCTCGAATACTATGAGGACTCACCAATCTTCTTCTTCTTGATGTACTATAGTCCTAGCCACGAGGGTAGAATTCGATATCACCAAACCCTACACTTATAGAAAATGTAAAAATATGGGTTAGCACAAACTGTACTAAGTATGGAAGCCATGCATAAAAATCCTTAAAACATGCATAAAAGGGACATTTTATTTGAAACCATGCTATATGCCACTTTTTGAACATCATCTTTGAAATAGTTGGAGAATGTAGCTCATAAGACAAACCATGCACAATTCATCATAACATAAAGGATATCATCATAATCCCAAGCATAGTCTCCAACACAACATAATGCGAACCATCATCGCTGCCAGTCCAACGCTGCCACGAACCACCAAACGACCCCTCTTTATTTTCCCATCTTTCGACCTCTTCCACTGCCTCTATTCACCACAACACCGCGAGCTTCGACTAGAGCTCGAAATGAGCCAACCCAGCTTGTCAGCGGCTCACACGAACCAAACCCATTTGTGTTTTTCTTCTCCAGCGCCTTCCTCCCCCTTTTTCCCTTTTATTTTGTTTATTTTACAGGTTATGGAGATCTCCGGCAACAACACTCGAAACCACCCGATCTCCGGCTGTGTTCCTCTGTCTCAAATTTTCAGATCTGGCCGGAAAATGCAAAGTCCGGTGATAATCCTTTTCATTCTTACATCATGTATATTCATAAGTATATTCTTATTCATTCATAATTCTGGGAAAATGTTTCTTACTGTTTTGATTTTAGCTATTGTTAGTTTGTTACTTTGTTTTTATATTATTATTATTTTTTGTTAGCTATTGTTAATTTGCTTGATTTATTATTATTATCATTATTATTATTATTATTATTATTATTATTATTTTTCGTTGTCGTTTGGTTTCTACACGTTAATTATTTGTGTTACTGTTATTATTATAAAGGTATCTATCATTTTGTGTATTAATTTTGTGTGGTCTTTGACTTTTTGGCCATCTTTTTGATGAATTTTCTATATTATATTTATTATTTCATTTTATTAGGTTCATTTTATTAACCCCTCTGTTGATTCCCTCTGTGATATTTGTCGTTTTAATATGATATTGTTTAGCAATTTGGGAGATGAAATTGAACTTTTCCATGGCTACTCTATTTTATTATTCCATCATTATTCTTTGTTCCAATTATGGTTATATAATGATAGCATGATACTAGTTATTTACCATTGTTTATATTTTTATTTTTTATTGATTTACTCCATTATGATTATATTATTTATTATTTGTTTATTTGGGTACTGTTCTTCTTTAGTTCCAATTGTTGTTATTCTAGTAATTTAATTGTAATTCACTTGATATTTTATATATGTTACAAGTTGAATTGGCCAATGAAAAAACCCTCTCCGTCGGTTTTGGAGGCCTCCACATTATAAAAGACGGAAATTTAGTTTAAGTTTATATTTTTTGTAAGTTAAAATGGCCGATAAAGAAATTACCGTCGATTTCCAAGGTCTTCCATGTTAGTAAGACGGATTTTTATTTTAAGTTGTTATTTATTTTATTTATTTTTATTTATATTTATTTACTATTAACACTTTTACTAAGTGTGTTTACAGGTACACCGGAAATGCTTTCCGTTGAAGCTATTCGAACTAGGTTCGAATTATACTCTTATTCATTATTGTATATTATTGACGATAGGCAAATTTAGGCCGATTATTATATTATTGTTTTATCATATTACTTGTGTATATTGCATGTTTATTATACTTGTACAATATTTTATCCTACTCCTCAATTTGAAAAAAATGAATTCAATTGGGATTCACATTTGTGGATTTCGAAGGATGCCTAACCCCTTCCCTTCGAAATAACTTGAACCCCTTACTTAGAATCTAATGGTTTTGTAGATCAATTAATGGTTTCCTAGTTTTTCCTAAAATTAGGTGGCGACTCTTTTAAAATTCTTATTTTCTTAAAATTCTTTTAAAATTGAATCAATTGATTATTTTTTGAGTCATCGTGACGTTTCGCCCTATTCGAATAGAGTAGGGATGTAAACATCACCTCTCGCTATATGAAATTTTGTGTAAAAAGTTTCTTTAATTCATTCTTAGAATTACAATGATGAAAGAATAAGCGTTTTACATGTTAAAAATACCATTTTTAGCCAAGTCTTTGATATTCTTCTTTTAATATATACTTCTATTATTGCATCATTTAACTAGTCGCTAATCTTTATTTCTTTTCTTTTTTCAAATGCTTCATGTACAACCGGAGAGCTGGAGTTTCTACTTTGGAACTCATTTTGGCCTAAAAAAAATTTAGGCCAACAACAATTAGGATCACCGCAATGCTTGGAGTCTCATAAATAGGAGTCTAATGTTCCTCAGCCTTTCTTTTGTTGCCTTATGTTTTTTTTTATATGTTGGCTAACTTTTACTCTTAAGTTTCGTCGTCCTACTTATATTGTTTTTGATATGTTGGCTAACCTTTACTCTTAAGTTTTGATACATTGCTTGTCTTTTTCTTTTTTTTTTGAAGATTATTCATGTGAGGCAATATTTGTTTGCTTGTGAATTTAGTTGAAACATTTTTAGAACATATGATGCAAAAACTTTTTTTTTTAGAAATGGGTTAGCATTTTTACCTATAATACTCTTTTACGTCTTTTTTTTTTGTTGAAGAGAAGGGGCTTATAGTTTAAGAATTTTCCAAACAAAGTTTCAAAGGTTAAAATAATACTAGTGTCTCAAAATTGGGGAAAAGAAGTATATATCGACTTAGGCACCTACGGAATAGGAAGACTTATTGTCTAAAACTCTCTATTGAAATTTTAAAAGGTTGAAATAATTTTCATTTAGGTATCTAAGTAGAAAAAGATAAAATTCATGAATTGGGACTTCCAAATGAATTTAGAGATATATAAAAGGTAAGAATAATTAACTTTAAAATAATTAACTTGTGGAATTTTTTTTTTTTAATGTAACTATAGAATGAGTCGTAATAGTTAGGCTCATTTTTATACTTTTTTACATCATCCCTTATAAAATGTATTGACTATTTTATTTTTTTTGATCAAGCATTGTTTAAAATATTTTGATCTCGTAACTCGCTATTTCAAAATTTATTTTTATACTCTTTACATTACCTCTTCATGAAGTATATTGACTATTCTTACTTTTTCTTTCTCTTTTTTTTGGGATCAAACATTGCTAAAAACATTTAATATTTTAACACGCTATTTCAAATTTTAGATATGCCAACAGGTTCAAATACAAGGTACATACATATATATGTCATACACATAAAGGTATATATTCTATATTTTTCTCTACATAATCTATTATTTATTTATTTTATCTACTATCCCGAATGTTATTTATTTTTTTATTTTTTTGTAATTTATTCCTACACTTCACACATATTATTTTACTACATCTAATCTATCGTCAACTAATCCTTACATGTAAATAAAAATAATAAACATTCACATATTTTACACAACTTACATGTATATACTACACTTTATAATAAACATATTTAAGATTACAAACCTTTATATAATATTTTAATATTTTAACATCTAGTATCATTTATTTTATTTTATATTTTAGAAACTACATTCTATATATTTTCATTCAAATTACACGTCACATGTTACTACATATTATCTTATTTTTACTTCTTAATAAGACGATAGATTTTCGCAAATTCAACATCTATATATTTCTAAGATAATTTTATTTTGATACACCTACCTATATATATTTTACATATGAATATATCGTATATTTAAGT
>JAJOOF010012939.1:0-15897 GCA_029582545.1 Solanum lignicaule | reverse complement strand
TGGGTTCCACAAGAAAAGGTATTGGCACATAGAGCAATTGGCGGTTTCTTAACTCACTCTGGGTGGAATTCCACATTGGAGAGTATAGTTGAAGGAGTTCCCATGATTTGCTGGCCGAGATTTGCTGATCAGCAAGTGAATAGTAGATTCGTTGGAGAGGTTTGGAAGATGGGACTTGACATAAAAGACACATGTGATAGAGATATCATTGCAAAATCAATTAGAGATTTGATGGAGAAGAGAAATGGTGAATTCTCGCAAAGAACAGAGCACATGGCAAGTTTGGCAAAAAAAGCTGTCAATGAAGGTGGATCGTCATACATTAATCTGGACCGTCTTATACAGGACATAAGATCTATGATTCCGCTGCATAAACAGACCTGATTCAGCTGAAACTTGATTTTGTTAGCTGCGATAATATTGTTGCCTAGAAATTGCAGATTTATTCTGCTCATTCTGAATAGCCCTAGCAACATATGTACAGGGGCGGACCTACAGTGGTTCAAGAGGGTTCATATGAACTCACTTCGCTGAAAAATAACACTGTATATATATGTATATTTAATCAGTTTTTAAAATTTTATATGTATATATTAAATTTTGAACCCACTAACACAAGTTGAAGCTTAGCCGAGTGGCTGAGGGGGTTCAATTTTCCCAGCCAACTAGGGATCGAATCCCTATAGCCACATTTCAGTTTTAATTCGTTTTTTTATATATAAAACACACACACAATTTTGTCCTAAGTAACTTTTGTCCTTTTAGTTACTTAGGAACTATAAAAAGTAGAACAACTTTTTACTTTTACATTTAAAGTCCAATAGTCAACAACTTTTGTCCTTTTTGTTTTTAGTTTTTTTTTTTTTTAAACAAAAAATTCAACTAAAAAGGCACTAATCCCTATTATTTTCAATTCTAAAAATCCTTTTATCTTCTTCTTTGTTGAAATCTTCTTGAACATCTCTTACTTTTCTCCCCAAAATTTTGAGCATATTTTTTTGTTGAAGGAAAAAAACTCTCCCCATCTCTCAAATCTTGCACAAGTATGTTTTTCGCTCTTGATTCTAGTCTTTATATATACATATATGATTATTGTAGTTATTTTTTATTTCTTCAACTAAAAAATCCTTTATCATTCTAAAATCAACAAAAAATTACAAATAATATTAGGTATGTTTTTATGTATTCAATTCTGAAATTAAGGTTATAATTATTTTGTTTAATATTTTGTTTTTATTTGTTAACTGTTGAATGAAGAGAGTATTATGAATAGGTTTCAAGAAATGAAAACTCGTAGAATAGAATTGTAATGATATATTTTAATTAATCAAAATTTGTTTTGTTTGCATTTTTGCTTATTTATTTTTTATATCTTGAACCCACTTCGTGAAAATCCTGGGTCCGCCATATGTAGCTTCACTTTTACAATTGCAGTCATTTACAACTTACAAGTAGCTTTACAGCAATACATAAACAAAGCTTTTACGATTGGGGAGTTTCATTGGTTAAAGAAAAATAAAGATAAAAATGATAACACGAAAACAATGACAAGTATGCATTAACTTAGAGGAAGAGCCCCTAGTTTCAAACAAAAATTCTACCTTATCCTGTGTGCAGGGGAAGATGTAGCCTATCAACTGCGGATTCATCTGAACTCATAATTTTCGACAGTATGGATATATGTAAAAAATTATTAAAATCTCAACAAATATAAGATTCGAACCCATAGTTTTAACGTTACAATGAATTCAATGCAACTCAAAAATCTTAAAAGTTGAAGCCATTAAAGTTATATCCCGGATCTGTCTCTACTTTGATCTCCATAATCTCGTTTCTGATATCCAAACCTTCCTACACTACTATTAGCAAATTACCTTTTTATATTTCCCTTTCCAGTTTCATACCAAGCTGATCACTTAAGTTGAAAATGACTACGTTATTCTTTTGCTTTTAGCCCTATCCACTCATGCACTTTGGAATAGTAATATAAATTGATTTTGAGTTTAATTTGAATCCTGAAAACTTAAAAAAAGGGCAGGAACTTCCAAGCAATTCAATTTATTTCATTTCTTGTTTAAGATTCCAAGCACAACATCTCGAATGTATAACCATGGAATTGATCTGACTATTCAGGAGTTGAATCAAAATGAGTGAGCACGAGCAGTAATAGATAAGAAAGTCTAAATTTTTATTGTAGATCCACACAAAATGATGAAATGAGCGTCCATGAACAGAAGATAAACATGATCAAAATGATGAAATGTAACTCGTAAGGCTCCTCAGAGACTCATAAGAAGAGCCTCCTAGCTTTAAACATGAATTTGCCTTCTTCTTCAGCTCTAACATTCTTTCTTTAATTTGTTTCCCTTCTTCCTCCTCCATCAGCGTTCTAATTGCATTCTCAATGTTCGTCCTCTTCAAGCCGTTCTCTAATTGCACTCCTACTTTCCAAACATGGCTAACGTACCTTGCGTTCACCATTTGATCACCGAAACATGGCATACAAATCATAGGTACTCCTTCACATATACTCTCCAATGTTGAATTCCACCCGTTGTGCGTCCAAAATGCCCCAACAGCAGGATGTGCCAACACTTGTTGCTGAGGAGCCCATTTGACAATGTGTCCTCTTCCATCCACTGTCTCCAAGAACTCACTAGGCAACAATTCGATCCATTCTGAGCCACGAATCAACCCGGGCCTAACCACCCCCAAGAAAGGGTGATTACTGTTTGCCAAACCCCAAGCAATCTCAAGAAATTCATTAATTTCTATTGCTGCAACGCTTCCAAAGCTGACGTAAATTACAGATTTAGGTGGTTTTGTGTCTAGCCAAGAGATTGAAGTTTGGTCTTGTGACATCAATCTGCTGGAAGAAGCCAGAAAATTGGGATAGGAAAATCTTCGCGGAGTTTAGACATTGACAATTGCTCAAGTTGTTCAAATGAATTGAGAATGAGGCCTGATGAAGCTTTAGTTTCTCGTATCATTCCTTGAATAACTTGATAAAGTGCATCCACGCTGCATGTCTTGACTATAGGAAGATCTTTAATTCTGAGAGGTGGAAGTTCCTCAACTGCTTCCTCTAGTCGAGATTCTATACATGTAACAAATTCATGAGTAACAGATTCAATGTAGCATTTAAACTTTTGAATATGCACATTTAGATACCTTAACTTGTTTCTCCTATGTTAGTTGAACCGTTTAACTAATTACCTATGTTTGTGTATTTAGTTGCTAGTTGAGACCAAGTTAGATGTTTAGATGTGCACTCTCAAAGATCAAGTACTTACTTGTAGGGGGAGATAATATCTTAGATGATCACTCAACTATGCAATTTTCTCTTAGAAAGTTACTCAACTTTTAATTTTAACTCAAAAGTCACTTGACTATACACTCTTCTCTCAGAAAGTCATTTAACTTTGAAGTTTAACTCAAAAGTCACTCAACTATGAGAGTTATACTTACAAAGTCACTCAACCTATTTAATTGATTTTTTAAATTAAAATTTGTTGATATTAAATTTTTATTTAAAAACCAAAATTTTAAAAATTAAAAAATATTCATTTACACTATTTAACGACTCACCCATTTGACCCAACCTGAACATGAATCGGTTATTGCTTAAAACCAAAACCAAACCAATCTAGTCGATTTTTCAAATTTCTAAAACCAAGAGAGTTCAATCGTGCAAGTTGGCTAATTCTCTGTCTTTTTAGTGTACCTTTCACTCATAGAAGTCTACTTTGAAACATCTATAAACCAAACGAAAAAATTAACCGTCGATTTGGTTATTATCGGTTTGGTTAAGTTTTTTTGGTTTTTTGGTTTGAAAGTAATAAATTTTTTTAGAACACACATATATCGATAGACACGAACACCTAGTACATAAACAATACACATGAAAGCTATTGTCAGTTCAATTAAACAATACTAGAGTTATTATTGATAAGTATGGTATTTAGGTATTAGTTAATGTATCTACTAAGGGTTATTTATGTAATTGTATATGTATAAAATCTTGTATAAATACCTAAATATATGATCTATGAAGGTCACGCTGGGTTCAACTTTACATGGTATCAGAAGCCAAAAAAAAAAACCTAGATATGCCAGGAACTTCAGTCGCTGCCATTGTGTCTGCTTCTTCAGCGACAATGCTGCCATCCTTATCGTTTAACCCTACGCATCAACTCTCAATCAAACTAACTTCAACGAACTTCTTACTTTGGCGAACTCAATTTCTCCCTATGATTCGTGGTTATGGATTAGAGCATCATCTTGATAGCTCTCAACCAATTCCAGAAAGATTTCTTGGTGAAAATCAATTGAATCCTTTGTATCAGAATTGGGTACATCTAGATCAAATAGTTTTGAGTTGGAGTGTGGCCTCTGTTTCAGAGAGTGTGTTACCACAAATAGTAGGTGTTGAGACGTCTCGTGCAGCCTGGGAAAAACTGATTTCGGTGTATGCTACGACATCAAAGTTAAAAAATCGTGAATTGAAAAATCAGTTATACACTTTTCGTCGTGGTTCTGATTCGATTGCGATGTATATTCAGAACGCTAAGAGTATATCTGATCAACTTGCTGCTTTACAACATCCCATTAATGAGGACGATCTTGTTGAGTATGTTAATTGTGGCTTAAATGTGTCTTATCGCCCTTTTACACGATCTATTGACAAGACACAGATTGATGTATCTTTTGATACACTATATGGTCTCTTTTTGACTAAAGAGAGGCAATTGAAGAATAAAGACTCTGCAATAATTGTGCCAACTGCTCACTATGGAATGACTCAACCTCAGCGAGGGCGGGGTTGGGGACGTGGCAATGGCAATGGCAACTGAGGACGTGACATGGGTGGCTACTTTGCTTCTCCATCACCACCTGGTCGTGGGTTTGCTACTTCAGTACAAACTGCTGCCACAAACAACCAATTTTATAATCCAGTCACGCAACCAGCACCACTAAATAATTCTACCATTAGTTATTATAATTGTGGAGGACTCGGACATGTGTCTTGTGTTTGCCCTTCACCAAGGACCGAGAATGCTAATCGTGGTGTTAATAAACCATCTTCTAATCTTGCTATCACATTTTCCCAACCCTCCCAATCTTGGCTTATTGACATTTGCACCACACACCATCTTACTGCTACTCTTGACAACCTCGCTATTCACTCTGAATATCAAGGTCCCGAGGAAGTTGTTCAAAGTAATATTTGTAAATTACGTATTTCTCACATTGGTTCTTTTTCTTTGCATGTTCCAGGGGATTCTTTCAATTTAAATAATATTTTGTGTGTCCCTACTGCTAAGCAAAATTTAATTTATGTTAGTTCTTTTGTTAAGGCTAATAATGTTTCTTGTGAATTTTTTCCTGACTATTTTCTTGTGAAGGATTTGGTAACGAAGGCGTTTAAACCGCTTTCATCAGTATACATTGGAAGCTCCTTTGTTCAAAGGCCCGAATGAAGATGGTCACTATACCTTTCCAGTGTCTCCATTGCAGTCTCCTGTCCAGTCATACTCTACAACATTGGGAGACTGGCATGCTCGGCTTGGACATGCATCTCCTTCCACAGTTCGTCGATTAGTTTCTAGTAAAAATTTAGATTCTGATAGCTCTATTAGTTCACGTAGTTCATTGTGTCAGGCTTGTGTAAAGAGCAAAATTCATAAGTTACCTTTTTCAGTGTCTGAATATTCAGCTCGTGGTCCTTTAGATTTGATTTGTTCGAATGTTAGGGGTCCAGCCCAAAAAATCTCAAATGATGGTTTTCGTTATTATGTTATATTTTTTTAAATCACTTTAGCAAATATTCTTGGATATATTTTATTAAGAACAAATCTAATGTGCTTGATATATTTCATCAATTTTGTTTATTGGTTGAGAAATTTTTTGGTTGTTCCATTAAACAATTTCAGGCAGATTGGGGAGGGGAGTTTCAAGCCTTGACTTCCTATTTGCGTACACATGGGATAACACAACGTGTTTCTTGTCCATATACCCCTGAACAGAATGGGTGCGCCTAAAGGAAACATAGACATGTAACTGAAACTGGTCATACACTTCTTTTTCACTCCCATGTCCCTTCTAAATTTTGGACTAACGCATTTTAAACGACTGTCTTTGTTATCAATCGTCTGTCCAATCCTCGGTTAAATCATTAAACTCCATATGAAATTTTGTTTGGTGACAAGCCTGATTACAATCAATTATGTGTTTTTGGTTGCTTATGTTATCCTTGGCTTCGTCCTCATTCACAAAATAAATTAAGTCCACGTTCAACTCCATGCGTCTTCCTTGGCTATAGTCGCACTCACAAAGGCTACAAGTGTTATAATCATGTCTCTAACAATTTTTTTGTCTCACGTCATATGTTGTTTGATGAACATGTATTCCCTTTTCAAGAAATTGATGGTGTGTGTGTCACGTCTACTAAGCCTGAAACAAGTCTGTCTCTTGTTATTCCTACTCCTCATATTGTTCCATATGCACATAGCATCCACCAATATCGCAACCTCAACCACCTGTTATCCAAGAACCCACATCAACTCATTCGCCATCCTCTGTGCATTGTTCTCCTACACAATCTCCATCACAGGCCTCTTCTGTTTTACTTGGTACTGGTCCACATAATACCCAAGTTCAAGGCCTTGATAATTTGATTGGTGGTGTTGTTACTGATTCTCCAGATGCTAATTCTAGTGGTGCTATTTCATTGGATGTAGTCACACCTATTCGAAATCATCCAATGGTTACATGAGCGCAAACAGGAAATCTTAAGCCCAAACGTATCCAGTTCTTCTCTACCTCCTGTAGCCTTGCTCTTGATCCCACATGTTATACTCAGGCTATTAAAATTCCTGAATGGAGATATGCTATGTCTACGAAATATAATGCGCTCATTGCGACTGGTACTTGGAGGTTGGTTGCACCTCATTAAGCTACAAATATCATTGGTTGTAAATGGGTTTTTAAGACAAAAAAAGACCAGATGGCTCTATTGAACGACATAAAGCCAGATTATTTGCCAAGGGTTTCCATCAACACCCTGGAATTGACTTTGAAGATTCTTTTAGTCCTGTTGTCAAACCTACAACTATTCGACTATTGCTTTCTATTGCCGTGTCACAGGGATAGATTGTTAATCAGTTTGATATCTCTAACGCGTTCTTGCATGGCAAGCTAGAGGTGGATGTATACATGGTTCAACCACCAGGTTTTGTTGATCCTAATCACCCTAATTACATATGCAAGCTAGAGAAGTCTATTTATGGTCTTAAACAGGCTCCTCGAGTATGGAATAAATGTTTGACGGATGCTTTGTGTCAGCTTGGTTTCCAAGGCTCTAAAACAGATTCTTCACTTTTTTTTTAGAAGCATAGGCACTGAAAAACTATTTTGTTTGATATATGCTGATGACATTATAGTCTTGGGCACGTCTATGCATCTTGTTTCTTCATTGCTTCAATAGTTAGAAATGCGATTCTCCTTGCAGAACTTGGGCAAACTTAATTACTTTTTAGGTATTGAAGCTACATGGCGATCTAATGGTTATTGTTACATCAGTCTAAATATATACATGATCTCTTAGAACGTAGTAACATGTTAACTTGCAGTGATATTTTTACTCCCATGTGCCCGAGTAATAAACTGCACAACAATGACAACCCTCAATTCCTTGATGAAAGTCTTTATCGAAGTATTATTGGTGGCTTACGATATCTCACTTTCACTAGACCTGATATTTCCTTCTCGGTGAATAAAGTTTGTCAATTCATGCATAGTCCGACATATAAATATTGGGCAGCAGTTAAGCGTATCTTGCGATATCTAAAATCCACTTCTTCTCATGGTATTCTCTTTTCAAAACAGAACTCTCAGCAACTACAAGGATATTGTGATGCCGATTTGGGAGGAAGTATAGATGATCGGAAGTTTACTACTGGTTTTGCAATTTTCTTAGGTTCGTCGCTTGTTTCTTAGTGTTCACGCAAACAACGATCTGTCTCACGCTCTACTAGTGAGGCCGAATATTGCTCTCTTTCTGCTTCCACCAGTGAACTTCTATGGATTCGTCTATTGTTGAAAGAAATTGATCTTTCTTTTGGTTCCTTGCCTTCATTGTGGTGTGATAATTTAAGTGAAACCTATCGTACAGGTAACCCAGTGTTTCGCTCTCACACCAAACATATGGAGATCGATTTTCACTTTATTCGAGATCTTGTACAGAAAAAGGAACTTCGGGTTCAATATATTTCTTCTCATGATTAGCTTGCGGATATTCTTACCAAGCCTCTCTTGAAGGATCTTTTTGTGATTTACGTGGCAAGTTGAACCTTATACCTGGTTCAACTTGAGGGGGAGTGATAAGTATGGTATTTAGGTATTAGTTAATGTATCAACTAAGGGTTATTTATGTAATTGTATATGTATAAACTCTTGTATAAATACCTAAATATATGATCAATGAAGGCACGCTGGGTTCAACTTTACAATTATTACACGAACAAAGTGATTCAATTAACAGAAAATGTGACTATCTTATGAGAGGTAGGGTAGGTAAAAACTTGAGTAAAAGATTTTGATGGACTTGGACCTAAGATTGTAATAGTTGGGCTAAAATTTAAGTGTTGAGCTGAGAGAAAATGGTAAAGTTAAAGACTTAAGTTAATTAAAATTTAACAAAATATTTATATTTTATTTATGAATAATATATAAATAATTATAAAATTTCTATATATAATTTATCGGTTCGGTTCGGTTATTTTTACGGTTGTTTTTTAGTAAAACCAAAACCAAAACCAAACCAAATAATATCGGTTTTCAAAATTTAAAACCAAACCTAATATCGGTTCGAATTGCGGTTCGATTTGATTTTTTAACCATAACCATGAACAACCCTACTTATTTGCTTACCTGGATTGTTGCCACAAAAAAAAAACTCTCTTCCAATACGTGATGAATTTTGAATTTCGAGAATTAAACCATTTAATTTTATGCGGGAATGAAATCCTTAATTTTTCTAAAAATAAAATTTACATTTTTAAAAATTTACTATAAATCACAACAATTAATAATTCAAAATATTATAAAGACATAAAAAATTATTACTGTAATTTATTTTGAATCTCAAAACTCGAAAGATATATATGGATGAGAGGGAGTATTAATTAAAGTGCTATATTGAATTCATGTTATTTTTTCTTGATTGTCTAAAACACATCAATAGAAAAGGTAAGTCAGAGAGAGTCAGATAGATGAGTTGTTTTTCAGGCAACTTTTAGTGCATGTGGATGAGATTCACGAGTCATAAAAAAACAAAAAAAAAATGTGTGGGTGCCGATATAATTGTTGCAAAATGGAAGATGTGACACAAGAACGGACCGTGCTTCAGACAACACTTATTCTGTAATAATTTGGACACACTTAAAAGACAGGGGTATAGGACCGGATTGATTCGAGTTTTTGAAATATCAAATTAAATTATTTATGTCAAAATTTTAAATTTATAAATCAAATTAAATTAATAAAACTTTGGTTTTTTTTTTGGATTTTTAAATATCGGATTTTTTTCGGATTGGTTCGATTTTTTCAAATACCAAACTGTATCATTTGTGTCGAATTTTCAAATCAAACCAAACTAATAAACCTTGGATTTTTTCGAGTTTTTTGGTTTTTTCTAGTAAAGTATTCCTACAAACATATAATTAACTTGTGTTCCAAATATTTCTTTAGTCCAACCATATTATAACTATCTAATGTATTTCTTAAGAAAATAACACAAAATAGTAGATGAGTGATGACACTAAAATACTTAATAAAAATAATAATAATAAAATCATATAAAAATGTGTGGGCGCCGATATTATTGTTGCGAAATGGAAGTTGCAACAGAAGAACGAACTGCGTTTCAAGCAACACTTGTTCTGTAGTAAGTTGGACACACTTATAGGTACTAAAAAGATGTGCTTTATCTAAGAAATTGGTTATCAACTTGACATAATATTCCTGAAAAATAGCTATGACATACTCGGTTATCCATCGATATTTTACTTGACAAAATATTCATGAATAATCAAATATACAGATGCACTCTTTCAGTATATTCAAGAACGAACTGGAAATTAATGGAATTGCTTTATATCACGTCAAATTTATTGATGGTGTCTCTCGATTATATATAAATATTTGAAAATGATATTTTTCAAAATACCGAGACACATACTTGTTTATATGTTAAATACTTTTTTTATTTAAAAAAGAATGACCTACTTTTTTTTTACTCTGTTTCAAAAATAATGATCTCTTTTCTTTTTTGGCAATACTTTAATTTCAATTTTTCATGTGACATGTTTAAGCTAAGGGCCTGTTTGGATGAACTTACAAAAAGTAACGTATAAATCAAAAGTTAAAAGTCATTAGTGGAGACAGAGGCGAATTTGGAATTTTTCAAACATGGGTGCACCCAGAAAAATGTATTAAGTGGGAATTGATCCGAACATGGATGCATCAAGAAAAATGTATTAAGTGAGAATTGATTCTTCATCCTCAAGGTAAAAAGCTCAACATTTAACCATGTGGACCACATAGACTTCTTATAGCACGGGTGCAAGAATATAATAATATACAAATTTTAGAAAATATATACATAAAATATCTAGTTTTACGAAGAGACCACGGGTTCTAGTGCCCTATTTTTTACCTTTAGATTCGCCACTGAGTAGAGAGTACCCTACTTGTGTCTTTTGACTTATTTTAAAACTTTTTTTGACTTAAAAATGAGTGCTAAAAACATTTTCTAAACTTTCCAAACAGTACTTCTAAAACTAAAAAAAAATGTTTAGACATCAAAAACACCTAAAGATAATCTAATACAAATGGGCATCGAGGCCACAAGATTGAAGAACATTTGACAGAATTTTAGTTCAGATCCATATAATTGAAAAGTCTTCTTTAATATTTTCTGAAACTCCATGTCAACTTAAACTAGATCATTCTTTTTTAACGGATGAAGTAATAAATAATTCAACGAATGAAGATAAGAAAATACCTTGAATAGGAAAATAAGCTTTGTTTTGCAGACGTGGGATGGCAGCATAAACCAAGCATGAAGAAACTCCTCCAGTCCTTAAAACAAGCCTATGAAGGTTTAAACTGTCCGCAACGGCCTTGGTGAAGTGCAAGATACTATCTGATATTAAGCAAACAATATTTGGATCTTCCAACACTAACTGTCTCAAAGCCTCTGTGAAGTGCGGAGCACATTTTTCATTGAACAAAGAAAGTAGAGAAAGGACATCAATATCTTTTTTTGCTTTTTCATCTTCAGATAAACAATCAGAAATAGTGTGAAAGGTGAAATGAAGATAATTTACTCGAATATTATTGGAAGAGGGGTTGAAGTTGTTCGCAAGAATTATGATTATAGAAAAACGTTTTAAGTGAAGGATGTTTGCTAGTTGAAGCATAGGGTTTATGTGGCCTTGCAATGGTAGCGGAAAGAGCAACACTCGCCTCCCTTTTCTTCCTTGCTCCTCCATGGATAGACAGCTTTCTCCAAACTTGAAGGTATGTGATTAAGCTTCTCTATCAAACTTTGAATTGTGGCACACAAAATTTAGACATATATCCCATGTGTTTAATTTACAATAAGAGCTAGACATACTTTTTGACGTATGCCAAATATACCTCTTATAGTTTAATGATAGTGGGACGTTGGGGTGGCTCCATGCATCACATGAAAGAGTTGGTTTGGACATTGCGGGGCCAAATCCAATGGAAGAAAATTTCAGTTAGGAATTAGACTTAGAGAGCAAATTAAAGGAAGACAACTTTTGTTAATTCTTTTCTTTATGTTTGGAGTCAGTGGTAGCGGCAGGATTTTCCTTGATGGGTTTCAATAAGATAAGTAAGCATGGTAATGGAATTTACAAAAAAGCGGATCGGAGCGGGTCAAATATAAACGGATCGAATCATATATAAGCAACTAAATAAAATTCAACTTTACCTCAACATGAACAATAAAATTGAGAAAGCATGTATTTCACATAATATTAAAATGAGTACGAGAGAATGCACTTTTTAAGATTTTAATTGTGGGTCTTGTCTCCGGCTCCGCATTGTGTTGTATAGTATATGTTATTCAATTTTTGAATCTAACTAAGGAATAATTTCAAATTTAATCTATTTATTTAATCTTACTTGTAATTATATTATTCCTACATTAAATATAAATTAAACACTTGACTTAAAATGAGAGAGAATGCATTTTTTTTAATTTTAATTATAAAAACGTAATAAAAGTTATAACTTTGACTTACATGATAAAAATAAAAAAGAAAATTATTTTTCAATATCTAGTAAAATATAGAATCCCAATAGCTTTTCAAACAAAATAGATGTTTCATTTATGTAGAAACAAAAATGAAAATCAGCTGAAACTGAAAAAGAAAGTTGTTATCCAGATTCAAACCCATGAACCCGCGCCAATCAAGCGAAATCTTGAACCCCTTTTACTATTGAACAAATCACATGGCTTATAATGAGGGATTCATCATTATGTATATACATGTAAATAAAAAAAATATCCTATATATACAATATAATTTTCCGAAGAAGGGAATTCAGATGAATTCCTGGGTTTCATATAGCCCCGCCCCTCCTTGGAGTCCAAGTTTGACCACCTATAAAAGGATGGTCATTCTTCATTGATAAATCATCCTAAATCGTAGAAAAATCATCCTAATTCTCTTAGATGTATTTGGGATCTCTATCCTTTATTTGTTAATATACATACATTTGTTCTCTAGTGAAAGTTGCATATATATATATATATATATACGGTCCGTGGAACCTCATACGGGCCGTTAGGTGGCCCGTAAAGATTGACCAGTACCTCCCCAGCTTCTGTGAAGACCCACAGTTGCCCTTACGGCCCGTGGTGCTTCACACGGCTTGTTAGTGGCCTTGTGAATGACACTTCGTCAACTTTAAGTCAGGGCCATTTTTGTATTTTTCCTTATGCTTTGGGCACTTAAATCACGTCGTTTGATACCTAAACTACGTCAGTTTACTTAGTCTAAGTCTAATAATCTAGTTAGAACCTTTCCAAAACTCTCATTCTCCTAAAATCATCCAACTTAGAGCGAAAATAAGAGAAAGAGGCGACCGGTTCTCTCAAGAACAAGCCGCAGTGTTCTTCGAAGTTCACCAGGTAAGTGAGAATTGACTAGTGAGTTTCTTTCACCCATTAGGTCCCTAGAATTCAGCTAGTTCTTCAGATTCTCACTGTTCAGACCTAGGTTTTAGATTTTCGAGATTTATTGTGATTATGGTTCCTTTGATCTAAATAACTTGATTCTTGATAATTTTAGTATAATTCCATGCATAGCACTCAGTACCCTAGCTTGTGTAAATTTATTCTAGTTCATGAATTATACTTGCTAGGCCAACTAGACAGAAATTCATGCTTCAGATTTCAAATGTTATAGTCTTAGTACATAAATGTTGCATTCTCAGTTAGCATGTCAGATTTGAGCTGTTCAGTATTTAGTGCATTTTAGTTTCATGAATATTCAGTTGGGAGTAGAATTAGCACCGAGTTGGACTAGGGTTTAGCGTTCCCTCAAAAATCTAGAACTACATGCCAACATAGGTTCATAAGTCCCCTTTGTTGGGAATCAATTTTTAGTGATCACGCCACATTCCTTTATACCCCTGACAAGGTATATTGAGTCCTCTCAATGGGGCGTATACTTCAGACTCCACGTTTAGCTCACGTGGTTTATGTCGGTTAATATAGCTCCCACAGTCAAACTCTTAGTGCATTGATCATGTTTTCTGTAGTTACTTCAGTATACAGTTCAACATGTTATCTTCATGATTAGTACTTGATCATTGCATCCAGTTCATCTTTCAGTTATACTTCAGTACCTATCTATATCCTTGTTCAGATTATATCATTGCTCAGTTATGCATTGTTCAACTTAGCATATCTATATCCTGCATGCTCACTACATTCCAAGTACTGACGCATACTTTGCGCTACATTGTTTCATGATGTAGGCTTAGGTACTTAGCATCTAGATCACGCGTAGATCAATTTTAGGTCCGCATTCAACAACTTCAATGGTGAGTCCTCATATTTCGAGGACAATAGACATGCTTTCATTTTTGCTTTACTCTCAGTTTTCATTTTGTTAGAGTTAGCTGGGGGCATGTCCCAGCAACTCAACTCAGTAGAGGCTTTTCAAACATAGTAGTAGATTCAACTCGAGTTGTTAAGTATTGTTTCAGTCTGCACTACAACTCCCATAATATGTTATATTTACATTCAGACTAATTGGGTTTGTTACTCATCAAATAACTATTAATTTAGCTTCCGCATAGTTCATGTCTTACTTAGATATTTTCAGTATGCTTATCATTTGTCAGGCTCAGGGTTAGCTTGGAGTCACTCGTGATCCTACAACTACACACTATTAGTTGGCATTGGATATCAATATCGAAAAACTAAACAAACGAATTGAATTAAATTAACTTGATTCTTGAATTTTTAATTTTTGATTCAGTACTAGAGTGTCTTTTTTGTTCGAGAGATCAATTCTTTCATTAGGTGTTCAGTTTACAGTTTTCTTTAGACCGAAAAACCGAACTGCTATTACACGTGTTAAGAAAATATACTACTCAAAATGAGTAGTTTTACACCCATTCAGTCATGAATTAGAGTTTTCTTTTTGGCAAATGAAATCAAAGATTCTCTTCTAATTAAATTTGTAAATATGCAAGTGCTAGTAGCTAGACAGAAGCTCAGAATGATAATTAAAAAATGGCCACACAAGCTCAGAATGATAATAAAAAAATGTCCATTTATAGCTCCTTAAGAGTGATTGGCTTGAATATGTAATTGAGTACATGTTCTTCATTATTTTGTAATATTCTCAAAGATTCCTTATTCAAACGGAAAAAAAAAATAAAGAAAATACAAAAAAAATAGTTTGATGCATGACTATATTTATATAGTACTAGGTTTTGGGAACGTGCATTGCATGTTTGTCCCTTGTAATTACAAGAAGATTTCTATATACTTAAAAAAAAATATTAAATTTCAGAAAGAAAATATACGTGTATTGCACCCTACTTAGTATAAATATTTGTAAATGATTTAAATACAATTACAATATGTATAAAAAGTAATTCATAAAATTAAGTAATCAAAACTCAAAAGAGAAGGAATGTAACACCAAATTAAAGCTTAACATCAAATGGACAATCTGACAATCATATCAAATAGTATTAAGAAATTGTAAATTTCACATGAGTTATTAGTTGTAAAGATCTCACATAATGTTTGAAGAGAATATATAAAAATTTATCAATATTCATTACATTATTATAGCATCACAACAAATTATACAACTTCATATGTACATTACGTTCATCCCACAAATATTCGAAAATAAGATGAAATAGAGTAACAAAAATTAAAGAGAGAAACAGTTCCAATGTAAAAGAATGGAGGAAGTTCCTCAATAACTAACAAAACATAAATATATTTACCTCTTTTTTATTGCATATGTGATGAGCAATTACATCCATCAACAATCATCCAATAACAATTATACATTAGAATAACTAAGTGTATGCATTAACATAAAGTGACTGTAATGAGCAATGTAATTACATCCACCAATAATCATCCATCACAATTATACATCGGAATAACTAAGTGTATGCTGTTATAAATTGAAGATAATAAATTGAAATTAAGAAGAGTAGAGATAGAGAGAGACAAAGTAATAGTAGTAGTAACTTTCCTTTATTATTGAATGTTATTACTTCTTGTTCTTGTTATTTCATATTACAAGAGGAGATATATATATA
>JAJOOF010012938.1:0-23504 GCA_029582545.1 Solanum lignicaule | reverse complement strand
TTCCTAAGTTAGTTTTGAAGATTTTGGTATTGAAATTCAAGTTCAAATTCCGGGTTTGCTATTCTCAATTATGTAAGTTCATAATTCTTTCATCTAAAACAATGAATTGTGTTCATATGATTATGGGTAACTAAACTCCACAACTAGGGTTGTGGGAACCATGAGCGATTAACAAAGTATGAATAGTAAATAAGCAATTCTTGAATAGTGTTTTGCATGCATTGATAATTCTTTCGTGTAAAAGTCTTTTTAACGATGCGCAACGTTAGAACTTGCCTTGTTGCTACTTGCCGGACCAAGGAGGTAATCAACAAGAAAAGAATTATCAGCATAGATTTAATGTGATACTATCTAATAGTCTAGTGTCGATTGGTGCGAAGTAATAACTAAGCCAAGCATCGATGTGAATTCTAATATAAGGTAAAGGTAAGAGTTAGTAAATTATACACACATAGCCGGACCAAGGTGCGGGGTGAAATTCTCTAAATGCGGGACCAAGGATTTAGAGATACCTAGTTTATCACTTTGCATGTAGTACACTAGGAAATGATTGCTATTAGTAGGATTACTGCTTTATGATCTTGTGGGGAACACGTATATCCTAGTTAATTCTCTCATCTTGATAACAACCAAAATTGACTTTTGTTTACTGATTACTTACTGAATTATTACATTTTGTCTCACAAATTCAACCCCTTTAATTACTTGTTTCTGGAAGAAATTTGACTAAACGAATATAATTGTTGGTTAAAGTGAAGTCTAAACCATATTCCTCGTGGGATGGACCCCAACTTACAAGTTGGGTTCTTTACTTGATAATAATTGCTTATGCTTCTTTAGGGAGGTGTAATTTGAGCGTATCAGATCGGTGAGTCGCCGAACCTCTTTGGTGAACTAACTCGGGCTCACCGAAAGGATTGGCTTCAAATTATAGTAAGTTGGCGATGGTAAGGTCCTTTCGGCGAATCGCCGACTACTTTCGGCTAGCATGGGTTTGTCCGCCGAAAGTTACAGTGAATGAGGGGGTCAGAATAGCATACAAAGGGCGATCAAGAATACTTTCGGCGAGTCGCCAAGTGCCTTCGGTGACCTATGGCTTCTCGTCGAAAGTTATAGACTCAAACATCCAATTTTACACGCTATTAGGGGCGAGATAGAGACATTGGGCGAACCATCGAATGATTGGGCGAGCTCGACACAGCTCACCAAATGGCCCAATGTGCCCATTTTCAATCTACCTTCTCCAATTCAATCTTTCAAACCCCAAAAACAAAATCAAAGCATGCACTAACGAAATTCAAACAAGACTTATACTACCCATCACCCTAGAATACTCAGACTTCTCCCAGATTTTTCACATTTGGCCATTTGATGATATTTGCTCTGAAGAGCGGTGTCACCCGCTCTATCATTGAACAAATTTTTGACATTTAGCACAATTGTTGTCTACTCAGACTTCACCCAATCAATTTAACCACACGCAATCACAATCCAACTCATTAAAAAGCACAAAAGCCACGAGCATTTGACAATCAAACATTACGGGGAAGGTTTCCAAGTTAAAATAGGCATGTAAACATTCTAATTCTAGCAGAGAGGCCCATCACACATCAATATGATATGATCATTTCAAAAGAGTACAAACTATTTGAAAAAAACTCGGAGTTTGGAGAACTAACCTTCTGTGCCGAAAATGTGATTAAAAAGCTAGGCGGCAAAGAAATCCAACTCCGAGCACAAATCAACCAACCAAAATACTAGTGGAATATAAGAATATTGGAAATACTACCTTGGTGTGAGTTTGTGAAGATTAAAAGCGAGGGGAAAGTGAAGGATTATAAATCTCTAGGACCTTTGACCATTATAAACCGTCTAGTTCGCGCCCATTCGGCGACATTAGTCGCACTTCATTGATCTAATCGGCTATTTGCCAAATGGTCTCTATCTCGCCGAGTTTTACAGGGCTTCCAATTTAAATGGAGGTCCAAATGGCGGACACTAGCGAGATCGCCAACCAATTCCGCGATTCGCCAACTGGATCCTTGTTTCGCCAACCTGCATCTATCAACACTTTCCAAATTCAAACCTACAACATCAACTCACTATTATTTCTTAAACAAGATTAAAGCAGTTGGGGGTTTTGGGTTGCCTCCCAAATAGTTCTTTAGTTAGCGTCGTGGCACGACGCGTGTTAACACCTAAACTACACTTTTGGGGTTAACCAAAACAACACTTGGCAACCCCCTGCTTTGTGTCGGATGGAGATGAGGCATCACATGACCCGTAAGGTTCTTGAGCAGCTGAATGGATCTGGAATGAGAATTAATCATTTGTTTCATCAATTTGATGTTCTCCTTCACTTCTTCCATCACCCTATCATGCTCACTTACCTTGTCGAGAATGATTGAGAGCATTCCCTCAACACGTTTACCTTCATTGTCCTTGGGCTTTCTTCGCTCATGAGGGGGAACGTATTTGTCCTTCCTTTTGCATTGGACTTCAATCTCCACTATCATTTTGGCCAACTCATCCATCTGAGTCATCAGTGCGGCCATCATGAAGTCCTTCTCTACTTCTTGGTTTGCTTCAGCCATGTGATCAAGCAGGTGGGCTGCCATCACATAGGGCTAATGTGTAATACCACCTGGAGTGAGTCGGTCAACCAATGCTTTGTTTCCGGGACTAAGACTTCTGTAGAAGCAGTCTAGGAGGACTATATCGAGAATTTCATGAGTGGGGCATCGAATCAGAACCGATTTAAACCTTGCCCATGCCTCATGAATCCATTCACCTTTCAATTGTTTGAAAGTTATAATACGATCCTATACATCATTAATTCTAATGGAGGGAACTCCATTTGCTCACGAGTACGTTGACAGGGGTCCGTTGGTGGTCAGCTGGCACTTATTTTCAGGGGTAGTTGAGTCTTTTCCTAATTAATTAGTTCTTATACTATGTAGTTTTACCATTCACTAAGACTCCTATATAAGTATTTTCAATCCCCAAATTAGCCCATTCACTTCATTCTTCCAAATTCACAAAAGAAGATTAATTCTCCTCTCCAAAATATTTCTCTCTCTAGGACTTGAAGAAGAAGAAGATTCAACCTAGGGTTTCAAGTCAAGGTTACCATTCCTCATTGAAGGCTATCATTTGGATTCAAGGTATGATAGTTTTCAACCATGGATTCCTTCTATTCATTGAGTTCCCAAATTCCTCTATTTCAAAAGGTAGAATTCCCCAATTGAGTTAGGGTTTTCAACAATTATCATGGGTACTTTTCATTGTTGATTTAAATGATTGAATTATGATCTCTTATGCACGAATTGATGATTTTTGTGATGATTTTCCCATGAATCCATGTATTCCCCATGTTTTCAAAGTTATGAATCATATGATGTGGGATTTTGAGTATAAATCAAGAGTTTTATGAAATCAAGCATGTATTTCAAGCTTGACATGTAGTTATGATGAAATTCATATCTAACCCATGATTTTTAAGTATTGATGATTGAAAGTGGGTTTTGAACCTCAAGAGATAAATTATGGACTTATGCATTTTCTTATGAAATATATGCAAATGTTTTAAGGGTGCGTTGAGAGTAAGGTACCAATGACGATGTTGTGTTGTGAAAGGATATTCTCATATACACATACTAGCATGATGTGAAAGGTTTTCTCACCTAGAAATGATTCTTATGTTGAAATTAGGCTTTCTCACCTAGTTTAGTCAAACACTAAGGAGATATCTTAATGAAACTAGCTTGGATTAGTTGTCCAAGGACACTTTTCCATGAATAATGAGGTCAAGTAAGAAATTACTATTATGTGGGATTTATGCTTAACACCAAGAAAACATTGATAATGAGATAGAAGCTCTCTCGTTAGTAGAGGTCGGGTTTCTAGTAGCAATATCCTTATCCCTTAACTATGTTAGCCCCATAGGTTGATTAGCTAATGGATCCACTTAAACTAGAAGTTCATGGGTCTACCTTGGCAAGTAGGACAACCCTTTTCGGTGTGGGAGACACCGGAGGATCATGTTATAGCTCACATGGTCTCTATGTCGGTTAAGGCTAATTCCCCACATTAATAATAAACTAAGGTTACTTCAAGAAGTATTGCATATGAGTTCAAAGGTTTAAAAGAAGAATTTAGCTTGCATTGACCATGATTTTATGACTTATGTTTTCTAACTCTTTTATATCATCTTTTAGCTTGGTCAATTGCACGTCATAAAATGAAATTTCCCTTTTAGCATGATTTAACTGTTTTATGCATGGCTATCATAATTGGTACATTGTTTTGTACTAACGCATACCCTTTCCTATATTTCCCTAAATGGAGGGTCCGTCAGGATCATCAGTTTCATGGCTAGTGGTTGAGTTTGAGATTTCTGAGATTTGGTGAGTCTTCATGCTTCAAGGATGAAGTTTATTGATTCACTTTCTTTCATGTATTTTCTCTTTTGGATATGATATATGGGCTTGGCCTAATTTTATTATATTGTATTAGATGGCTATGATGAGACAAGTGTTTTAGACTTCCGCTTTTCTTCTATAAAATGTTTTGGTTTATTGTTTTACTCTTATTGTACTATTTCTTATGTTATGAGAGCTAAGTGGCTTGTATGGAGTTCTTCGGGGTTCTATACGCCATGTTACATCTAGGGGGTACCCCTGGGTCGTGACAAATATACTGGGGACTAAGCTTCCCCTTCTTGCCAAACCTCATAACACATTTTATGGGTGAAACCTTCAAATAAACCCAAATCGTCCACCTTAAACTCCAAGTCTCTTCTCCTAACATCTGTATAGGATTTCTGACGACTTTGCGCTGTTTTTAACTCGTTTTGAATAGTCTTCACTTTCTCCATGGCTTGATTAACCAAGTATGGTCCTATCAACCCAACCTCACCAACCTCAAACTATCCAATAGGAGATCTACATCTTCTCCCATATAGAGCCTCATAAGGAGCCATCTGTATGCTATAGTGATAACTGTTGTTGTAAGAAAACTCAATGAGAGGTAAATGATCATCCCAATTACCCTTGAAATTTATCACACACACCCTTAACATATCTTCTAAAGTCTAATTGTGTTCTATGCTTGACCATCCGTCTGAGGATGGAAATCAGTACTCAAATTTACCTTCGAACCCAAGCCTTTTTGGAAAGACTTCCAGAATTGTGCAGTGAATTGCACACCCCTATCTGAAATGATGGACATCGAAACTCCATGAAGTCTAACTACCTCTTGGATATATAACTTGGAATAATCTTCTGTTGAAAAAGTAGCTTTTACCGGAAAGAAATGGCTGATTTAGTCATCTGGTCTACAATCACCTAAATCGAATCATGTTTCCTGTGAGACAGTGCCAAACCGGTAATGAAATCCATATTAATCATCTCCCAATTCCATTCCGAAATCTCTATATTATGAGTCATACCACCGGGAATTTGGTACTCTACCTTGACTTGTTGGCAATTTGGGCACTTAGCAACGAACTCTGCAATACACCTCTTCATTCTACTCCACCAATAGACTTCTCTCAAGTCACGATATATCTTTGTAGAACCAGGATGGATAGAATATCTGGTGCTATGAGCTTCCTCCATGATCCTCTCTTGGAGTTCATCCACCTTTGGTACACACAATCTACCTTGATATCTCAATACACCATCTCCCCCTTGTTCAAAAGCCATCACTTTTTGCTTATGAACCTTTGCCTTCAATTCAAGAAAAATAGGATCTTGATCTTGTTTCTCTTTCACTTCAGACACTAGTGATGATTCAGCCCTATTCATCACCACTACTCCTCATTCATTGGAATCCATTAACAGGACTCCCAATCATGAAAGTCGGTGCATTTCTTCGGCTAATTCTTTCTTACCCTCTTCAACATGGGAAGTACTACCCACAGACAACCTGCTCAAAGCATTAACAACAACATTTGCCTTACCTGGGTGATAGAGAATACTGATGTCATAATCTTTGAGTAACTCCAACCACCTCCTCTGTATGAGATTAAGCTCTTTCTAACTAAATAAATACATACTGAAGACTCTTATGATTGGTGAACACACAACCATGAACACCATAGAGATAGTGACACCATATTTTCAAAGCAAACACTACATCAGCTAACTCTAGATCATAGGTTAGGTTTTTCCTCTCGTGAATCTTAGTCTATCTGGAGGCATAAGTTATAACTTCGCCATTCTGCATCAATACACAACCCAGTCTAACTCTGGAAGCATCAAAATACACAACAAAACCTTGTGTACCTTCTGGTAAGGTCAACACTTGGGCTGTAGCCAACCATGTTTTCAATTCCTCAAAGCTTTTCTCACAAGCTTCAGACTATTGAAACTTTGTTGTCTTCTGAGTCAACTTTGTCAAAAGGGATGAAATAGATGAAAACCCCTCGACAAACCTTCTATAATAACAAGCCAATCCCAAGAAACTTCTAATATCTGTTGGAGATGTGGGTTTACGCCAGTTCTGCACCGCATCAATCTTCTGAGTGTTAACTCGAATCCCATCACCAAAAATAATGTGGCCTAAGAACGCCACTGACTCAAGACAAAACTCAAATTTGGCATACAACTCTCTATTGTTGAGAGTTTGGAGAACTACTCTGAGATGACTGGCATGATCCTCCTCATTTATCGAATAAATTAGAATTTCATCAATGAATACGATAACAAACATATCAAGATAAGGCTTAAAAACTCTTTTCATAAGATCTATGAACGTTGCAAGAGCATTAGTCAAATCAAATGACATGACTAGAAACTCATAATGACCATAATGGGTCCTGGAAGCTGTCTTTGGAATATCAGTCTCTCTTACTCTCAACTGATGATAGTCCGATTTGAGGTCTATCTTAGAAAAACAAGTGGCACCCTGAAGTTAATAAAAAAAATCATCAATTCTCGGAAGGGGATACTTATTTTTTATAGTAACCTTGTCCAATTGGAGGTAATCAATACACATCCTAAGAGAACCATCTTTCTTCCTCATAAATAAGACTGGAGCGCCCCACGGTGAGACACTTGGTCAAATGAAACCTTTATCAAGAAGGTCTTTCAACTGCTATTTAACTCTTTCAACTCCGTGGGAGCCATTATAGATGGCGGAATAGAGATATGATGAGTATCAGGAAGAATATCTATACATAAGTTTATTTCTCTCTTAGGAGGGACTCTAGGAAAATCATCTGGAAAGACCTCGGCAAACTCACTCACAACTGGAACTGACTGAATAGGTGGTGTCTCAACACTAGAGTCATTAACTCGGACCAAGTGATATATGCACCCCTTTGAAACTAAGTTCCTCGCTTTAAGGTACGAAATAAAATGACCCTTAGGCATTGTTGAACTACTCCACCACTCTATAACAGGCTCATTAGGAAACTGAAACATAACTACTCAAGTTCTACAATCGACTGAGGCATAAAAAGCATGAAACCAGGCCATACCTAGAATAACATCAAAGTACACCATATCTAGCTCAACTAAGTCAACCATGGTGTCCTTGTGATTGACAGAAATAGTACCATCATGATAAACTCTCTCAGCTAGAATAGACTCACCAGCAGGTGTGGAAACACTGAAGGGATCAAGAAGTTGTTTGAGAATAATATCGAACCTAATAGAAACATATGGAGTCACTAAAGATAGACTCGCACCTGGATCTAGCAATACATTTACATCAAAAGTAAAGAATTTGATCATACCGGTGACAACATTTGGTGAATTCTCTTGGTCTTCCCGACTGGTGATAGCATACAGATGGTTTGCTACTCCGCCTGTCCCTGAAGTGGATCCTCTAGGTGCAGCTCTGTCTGGTGGAGCCGTTAAAGAAAATTGGGCTTTATTGCCCCCATTACCATTTTCTTGCCTATTCTTAGGGCACTCTCTCATGAACTGACCTATCTGACCACACTTGAAACAACCAGTGAAGCCATCATGACACGCTCTTGGGTTGTTCTTACCATACTTAGCACATGCAAGAGTCCAATTACCTCATTGTGCCACACTACCTTGAGAATGCGCAAGTCTAGTTCTGAAGTTCTACGAATTCTGATGTCTAAACTCACCTATGTTCTTCGATGCAAGTGCACTAGCAGATTATGGAGTAGGTCTATTTGGCTTTTGTTGAAAGGCTTACCAGTTTGCATTACTCTTCTATTGCTTGGACTCATTTCATATTGTTTTAACCTTTTTGTTCCGAAACTCTTCTCTATCTCTCAGCTTATCCTCCTCCAGCTATTGCACATGGATCATCAGCCTTGCTATGTCCATGTCCCCTATCAACATCGCAACCTTACCCTATTTGCTTGAAAGATGAGACAGCCCAGACACAAACTAGCTCATCCTACTCCTCATATCAATAACCATCTCCTAAGCATAAAGGGAAATTTGAGTGAACTTGAGGCTGTACTCATGCACACTCATGGATTCCTACTTCAAGTTAAGGAATTCTCTTACTTTCGCCTCCCTCAACTCATGGGGAAAGAAACGCCCCATAAAGTCCTCTTCGAACACAACCCAACTCACAATTGATGAACCCTCATCTTTACCCTTCTTCCATTAGTCATACCAAACTCTAGCAACACCCTTCAATTGGTATGCAGCTAGTTCCACACGCTCAACATCTGCAACATGCATCACCTCAAACAATTTCTACCACTCTTCCACAAAGTTTTCTGGATCCTCAGTGACACTTGAACCAGTGAAATCTGGAGGATTCATCCTTAAGAACTCAGAGATTCTGGATGTATTAGCAACATCCTGTCAAACTCCTCTCTGTTGCCTAGCTTGGTTTGTCACAACTTGACTCAACATTTGGATAGTATCCTAGAACTCAGCATTAGTAACCTATCCTTAGGGTTGCACTTCTGGTGCATTGGGGACGCTTTGATCCTGGGAATCAACATTCCTCCTAGCAGGACGACCTAAAAAAACTCTTCACGGAGGCATGATCTGAAAGATACGCGCAAGCACAAATTAGAAAGAAACTTTATAGAGTTAAACTCTATCGCACGAGAATATGAAATAAGTGAGATAGTTCCTAAATGTCGTAGCCTTCTAATTATAGATGTGGCGTGCTTCACAGCGATAACTAAGACACTATAGACATGACTTCATAGACACTCTAGGAATCTTGAACTCTGTGCTCTGATACCAATTTGTCATGCCCCAAACCTACACCCTGGATGTGGTCGACAGTCGAGAACCATTGCTGGCCCCAAGCGAATCCTTGGCCTGGCTCAACTCTCAACGGAAGACTTACTCAACATAAGATGAACTTAAATATAAAGCTTTAACTCAGATGTCTCAAATGAATAACACATAATATAATAAATATTCAACTAGCCAAAAATAGGCAACTCTAGTCATTAAAACATTTAACAAGGAAATGAAAAGACTTCTCAAACTTTACTATCAATCTATTAAGCCTCTAATACTATGAGGGATGTGGGAACAAGACCCATGATTATCCTAACAAAACTAAAATAATATAAATAAATAAGGGATCCTCTGGAGGCAAGGAGGCTCACTAAAGCTAACTCGAACTGCTATGGTATCAACAAAACGCCTGTTGATGACCTTGATCTTCTCTATCTGCATCATGAAACGATGCAGGCCAAATGACATCAGTACATTGAATGTATGAGGATGTAAAGGGAAACACTAAACATAACATAAAATATTGAACTTGGAGAAAAGGAAACATACTCACCTCAACTCTACTCAACTCAACCTCAACTCATGAATACTCAACTCAATACAGTATAAGACAAAAATGAAGATACAATTTATATAAAGCATTTAAAACAGTAGACAAAGACTCAATGTATTTAAATATACAATAATAATTCAGTTTGTATGTAAAGATACAAAATAACTCAATTTGGGAGATTCTCTAACAGACAACCATCACTATGAGCTATGTGATGTCATCTCGCCCACACTGCCAGAACTGTCCTATACCTTTACGGAGTATAAGATATCCTCAACTAAGTGGATCCACTAATCTATGCTTAAAAATCAATAAGGAATTATCTAAAAAGTATGACCCTTTCGACCCACGTTGGCTACATGGTTTATGAGAACTTTGAGTTGTATGAACTAGTCCCCATATCTGTGCTCAATACTACTCCCAATAATATACGTTAGCTCATATGTTTAAAAACATTTACTCATTCTCAATCTTTGAAATTATTACTCAAAAGGTTCTCTTAAAAGAGATTATACTAAAAAACTCCTTATGAACTTATTTGGAAATCGATGTTTCCTCTCAGTTTAAATGTAAACATATTACTCTTAGGAATACTTAGTTCCCATATATTCATTTTAGAAAATGAAACTCAACTCTCCTCATCCTCATGCTCAAGTTCTCAAGTCTTAAAATAAGTTCTAAATGATTGTAAAAGACTTCTCAAAATGACTCGAAAGAACTCTCAAGACTTTACTCCTAACTCTACCTTAAATTTGAATTATGAATTCAAGGGTTATGATTCATGTTATGAAGGATCTCTCGATGTTTAGATATAGTATAGAGTAGTTAGAATTTTGAAAGGAGTAAAGGTACACTTTAAAAGAACTCAGACGGGTCAAACGATTGAAAAAGGATGGGGGCAGGCGACCCTGGCGCACTGAGTGGTGCCGGGCACCAACCCTTAAACTTCAAAGGCACATATATGGCACACTGCTGGCGAGGCGCGCCAGCCCTTACCCAGAATTTACGACAAATTTTATTTTTCATTTTCTGACCCTAATTCACCTAGAATCGAATAATTTCTTCTAAACCCTCTTAGATTCTTTTACCCAACTTAATTACATGAGAATCTACTAAAAAATCCTCAAGAAAAATTCTCATTAACAAGATCATCGCCTCAAAAACTCAATCAAGTATCAATATTTAAGAATGAAGAGCAACACTTCAAGAACACTCATCAAGAACTTACATTACTCAATTCTTATGGATGAATTCGATAATGTAAATCATGATTGGTGTATAGGTGAAAGAACCCATCACTATGGAAGCTTACACACCTCTTAGGGATCAAATTCTTGGTGAAATTCCTCGACAATTCTCAAGAATCTTGACGAATGCCTTTAACCTCTCCTCTTTTCTCCTCTTGAACTCCTCTCAAAACCCTAAGCATATTAAGGATTGTGAAAACTGACCCAAATCACTTTAGACCCCTAATATATTACTAAAAACTTTTAAAGCTAATGGGGTAAGGAAAAGACCAAAATACCCATTATTAATTCGGGTAAATTTCCTTAATGGGACATGATGACTTCAAACGGGCATATTTCCCTCATCCGAACATGAAATTTAGAAAACTTGGTGGTGTTGGAAAGAGGATTCCAAAAACTTTCATTTGATATCTTATGGGCCACCTAACCCATCTTATAGTGAAAGTTATGGTCATTTGATGTTGCCCAAACTTCACAACTTAAGCTTAACTTGAAAAAATCTCAAATTAGCTCTTTCAAAATTAGTACTTTCTAAATTTAACTCTTTCTAAGGTGGAATGTTACAACTACCTTGGTAAGTAGAATCTAATTCTTTCAGTATGAGAGATATACAAGATTCCATGATATATCTCTCATGGTCTTTTTGTCGGTTAAAGCTAATATCACAATAAACGAGTATGTTTCTTCAAAACTTTCTTATGTCTCTTATTTTAAAATTTGTTGACCATATATTATGAGTTATATGTTGTTACTTCCTTAAAGCTTCCAAATGTTCAAATGTTTGTCATGCAATACATGTTTAAGTTATCTATGTCATCATGTTTATTTATCCATATTACCCCATACTTAATACATTCCATGTAATAACACATACTTTTTTCCACATTGTTTCACTAATGTAGGGTCGATTCTCCTACTTGTCACGCTCGTGGCGAGTTGATCATTCTACCAAAATCAAGATTTGGTTAATCCTTATGTTCCGATAACCGAGACACATTTACTTGCTTTATGTTTTATACTTGTTTTGGATGATGTATAGATTACATCCCAACCACTGCTTTTAATGTTTAGATGGCTTATTGAAATCCGATGTATGGATTACATCCCAACCACTCCTTTTAATGTTTAGATGGATTATTGAGACTATGTTAGAATTTTGCTTTATCAAATTTTTTTATGATATGAAAATGCTTCTTTTGAAATATTTATTTCTATTATCTTGTATGATGTATGCCGAGTGGCTTATGTATGGCCTTTTGGGGTTCTATACTCCATGTTACACCTAGGCTAAACTTTGGGTCGTGACAAACTTGGTATTCAGAGCACAAGGTATAGAAATGTCCTAGGATATCTCACAAGCCACTTAAAGTAGAGTCTTGTTCATGAGTATGAAGCTTGCCGCATTTATGAATAAGAGGCTATAAGATATCTCTCTCCTAATCCTTATCAGATGTTTTTCAGGATATGGCCCTCGAAGAGCATATGTTAGAATGAATGTGGGTAAGAATGTGGAACAAGAAGTTCCTAATGTTATGACCGATCCTTTGATTGAGAAAGTGACTAATACAGAGTCCTAAACTGCTTTCCAAGTGTTAGCTCAAGCTATGATGGCTAAAGCCGATAGAGAGGCTAATGTTCTCATGAACCCAAATATTGCTACAACGGAGGCAAGGATAAAGGACTTCACTAGAATGAATCCTCTGGAATTTCATGGTTCCAAGGTTGATGAGGATCCTCTACGGTTAAGAAGGCAGAGTTGGCCGCTTACTAACATAAGGGTATTGCAAAAGTTTGGTTCAACCAATGGAAGGAAGAGACGGCGGTAGATGTGGGTCCTCTTGATTGTGAGAAGGTTACTCAAGAAGGTTAAGGTTGCTTTTCTTGATAGTTTCTTTCCCCTTGAGATGAGGGAGGCAAAGGTACTTGATTTCAGCAACCTTTGTCAAGGAAATATGAGTGTGAAGGAGTATGCTTTGAATTTCACTCAATTGGCTAGGTATGCTCCAACTATGGTTGCCGACTCTAAGGCAAGGATGAGTAAGTTTTTCTTAGGTATGTCCAAAATAGTTGTTAAGGAATGTCGTATCATTAAGGAAATGGATATTTCCCATTTGATGATATATGCCCAACAATTAGAAGAGTAGAATCCTAAGGTAAGATTTAGGGAGGCAAAGAGGGCAATGATCAGTGTTGGTGACTTTTGACATTCAAGGTCCGATGGACATGGTTATTCTAGGTTTCGACAAAGTTTTTCCAGTCAAGATTCCTCCAATACTTTGGCTCCTAAGTTTAACAAAGAAAGAGTGTCTAACCCTAATCCTCAAGGAGGAAATTGTGGTGGAAATGGATCTTCGGTTCCCGCATGCCAAAGTGTAGCAAGAGTAATCCGGGAAAATGCTTAATGAGTTCGGATAATTTTTTTAATCTTCGTAAAAGTAGTCACCAGTTGAGAGATTTCCCATCTAGAATTGACAATGGAAAAGATGGTAAGCATGCTCCTCCTAGTGGTTTAGGTTCGAGTGCTCCAAAGCAAAACTAATTCCATGCACTTCAAACTCGGCATAATTAAGAGGGTTCTTCCGATGTTGTTACTGGTATGTTGAAAGTATTTCATATTTATGTTTATGCTTTGCTTGATCCCGGTGCTACCTTGTTTTTTGTGATGCCACATGTGGCTATGAGATTTGATGTTTCTCCAGATGTGTTGTTAGATCTTTTTTCTTTCTCTATTCCTATTGGTGAGTCTATATGACTAAGAGAGTCTATAGAAATTGTCCCGTCTCCTTATCTCATAGCGTCACTCATGTTCTTGTACAACTTCATATGTTGGATTTTAATGTTATTCTTCGTATGGATTGATTCCATTCTTGTTATAGTCCTATCGATTGTTGAACCCGAGTGGTTAAGTTTCAGTTTCCTAGTTAGCGTATCCTAGAGTGGAAAGAGAGAATTTCTATACCTAAGGGTCAGTTTTGTCATGACCAAGGAAAAACCCTAGACATGGCAGACACTTGAGAACCATTTCTGGTACTTAAGCGAACCCCCATCTTGGCTGACTCAAACTGAAGACTAACTTGAGCATACATAAACATCAAACTGAAAGATATGCAAAACCAACAATGTATTAAATCTCAAAACTCTCTTAATATATTGAGTATCAAACATAAGTCTTAAAGAAAACCTCTAGAACTGAAAAACTCTTCAAAACTGTTTATCTATGAAGCCTCTACTATACAAAGATGTGTGTCGGGACAATACCCATGACTTCTCAAAAGAACTACTACTAACAACTCATTAAACTAGAGTCTTCCGAAAGATATGAGGTCTTACTACAAAGCTGACGAGTGGATGAACTGATCTCAAAGGACTCTTGTTGAGAATGCTAAGAATCTATATTATGTGGGGATATAGGACATCTCAACTAAGTGGATCCACTAAGCAAAAATGATTTATCTAAAACGTATAATCATGTACCCATGTTGGCAAGACATGGTTTATAAGGATTTTGAGTTGTCTGAACTCATCCCCATAGTAGTGCTCAACACTACTCCTAATAATATATATACTCAAACTGGAATGTGTAAAACATGCTCTTTCTTTTGTTTGAGATAATTGCTCAAACTATCCTCTTAAAATATGTAACTGGTTTGAAATAACTCTATACTCAATTGCTCATTTAGAATACAAAGTTTCTCTTTACTCAATGTAAAAATACTCTCTCTCTTCATGTAAAAAAGAAATATTTGGGAAATACTTAGTTCTGTTGTACTTTTTTCTCAAATCTTGGTTAAAACTCTTGTTCAAACTTCTGTTTACTTTCTCAAAAACTCAGTTTAAAACAAAAAATTTTGACTTCAAAAGATTCTCAAAATATATAACCCAAAATAGGGTTCATGTTGAATTATAGACAAAAACGAATCAAATCAAGGATCTCAATAACAACATAGAAAACTCAATATCCAGAACTCAATGATACTACTCATCTCAAGAATTCTCAATTCATAGGGTTCATGCTAAAATATAAACATGAAAAAATCAACTCAAGTATCTTAATGCATAATATATAGTAATTCAATAATTAGGAAGAAAATTTCAAAAATAATCTGGAACTGAACAACTCAAAATCAACTCATCTCAAGAATACTCAAATAGGAATGCAACCCTAGATTACTCTTTTAGTAATTTGAAAGTAGATGTAGGCCATGAGGATGAACTAGTCCAACACTATGATAGCCTTACATACCTGAAAGAAAAAGGTTCTTGAAGAAGAACTTTATTACAAGCCTTGAAACACTAGCTTGAAGGAGAACAATCAACAAAACCTTTCTTGAGATTCTTGAATTAGTCTCTTGAAATCTCTATGGCCAAGAATTATAGTTTTCATTAGTGATTAATAATTGTATGAAGGAATTTTAGTTGGAAAAATTGGAATTCTTGGAGAATGACTTACATTGATGAAGAATCTTGAAAAAGATTAAAATAATCTTGAATGGAAGTCGTCTACTTTGATTTTTCCTTAGGGTTTTGCCTTAGGATTTGAGAGAGAAGATAATGTTTGATTAAGATATGAAAATCTAATTGGTTTGGGCCTTTAATTAGTCAAGAAATTTGTTTAGGGTTTTCTTAGAGGTAAAAGAAATAAATGACTCTTTTTAATTTTTTCTCGTCGGCTAATTCGTCATTGTACTATATCAGGTTACTAAAATGGTCATAACTTTCTACTCAGAACTCAGATTGACACAAAATTGGTGACATTGAAAGAAGATTCAAATACCTTTAATATGATAGGTTATGGGCCACGTAACTGTTTATATTCTAAGAGATGATACTTTGAAGTTAACGGAAGTAGAATATTACGTCAAAACTTAATCGGTTTAGAAGCTTTCAACTCAACGTTGTGCTAGGGGTTCTAGTGACCTTAATTCATATCCAAATCCATTCCACATAGAAAAATTGACCTTTACACATTTGAGAAATTCAAGAATCACTCGATACGACCTTACATGTAAAGGTCTTAGCTTAGATATTTTCTGGTCATACAATATATTTCCCCTAGGATTATCCGTCCTCGAATGATGGTTAAATTGAGCATAGAAGGAAAATGAGTTTCTATCACTATCTCTCTTGATTTCTCAATTTGTCTACTAATATAGGTAGAACTGATTCATACTCAGAGTTTTGAAAGTGGACTAGATCATGCTTGGCACGAATGCTCACATAAGACTTCAAGATTACAGACCACGACATGAAACAAGAGTATCCGGGCACGAAGTAAGAATAGGAATATTATGCCTTGAGTGATATGACTTGTATCTTTTAAGCTTAGCAACACTTCTCAACTATGCTCTCCTTTTTATAACTACACTTCGTTAGCTGCAACTCATAGCTACCACTAGAGTATATGACTACTCTCACAAATGTCTATGTCAAATCGCTTGCTAGGTCTAATATCTAATTCACAAGGTGCTTAACATATGATGGTTATTCTTATCTAAACCATAAGATTTAGGTTTTATACCTATCTCATCCCAAGAATACTTATCATTATAACTACATTCAACAAACCTTGAGCCCATGTCAAGAAACCCCTAATGCATCATGCATTTGTTCATATGTTAACAACACCACATTCAAGCCTAGTACTATAGCCACTCCATGAACTCCTACTAACCAATCCGTCTAAGAATTTCTCATTCTCTCATCATCTCTACCAAATGAATTTTCACGCATTACTACTAGGAACCGAATAATTGCTTTCATTTAACTATTACTCATGGTAAAACCTCATATCATTATTCCTCCACATTTATAACCTTAAATGTAATCACCACCATCACAATAAGAAACATCAACCCTCTCCTTCTACCATTACTCAACTACTATCGACAACATTGCTATCAAAACTTAAAAGGATCATTGAAATAATATTAAGGAGAAATATCATAAGCACGATTCATTTGAGATATTTGATATACGAATATGCATGGCATAACATTATATTGCTAGCCATTGAGAGTAAATAAGGTATTTGCGAGACTGAGCGAACTATGAGACATAAATGCTTATATGAACTGGTTCATATCAGGAGAATGATATCCATAACTTTATGGAGTAAGATTGAGATCAATGGGTTGAAGTCTTTGCCCCTCATTCTGAGAACTGAGCATAGATGTGGATTTTTATGAGCATAGGTCGTGGATATAAGGCTGATATTAGAGATATCAACCGAATATTGTAATAATTGAGCTTTGAGGAATACACTAGAGTATGAAATGAATTGAAGTAACATTGTAAATCTTTCTGAACACATCACTATATGATTCTCTACACTTGAATTAGTTTCTCATATTATCATCTCTCTCTTAGGTTTGAATCTGACACTTTAAAGCTATGGATTTATTCCATCATCTCTAAACAGGTCTACATTCACTTTACTCTAATACTCGGGAAAGGCTTATCTTATGACTAATGAACTCTCCAAGTGAAAGTACTAAGACTCCTTCTAAGATCTCTTTCTAAGATGCTTCTCTTAACCTCTTCTCATTACCTCTTTCTAAGATGATTCTCTTAACTTCTTCTCATTGGCTTATAAGGCTGCTTCATCTAACTCTTAAGGGAAAAAAATAATGTATACATCAGCCTATTCCACATTAATAGCTCAAATATACTATCTAGGCACACATAAAAAATCATTAACTTAGATGGAACCTTGTCTGATTACATATGATCTCGGGTACACCTCTTATTGCTCTTGCTAATATAATATCATACAACCACACTTTTACCACTCACACTTATCAAAATAACACCTAATTTCTCACCTAATTTATGTCGAACCTACTAGATCAAATCTAGAACTAACATCATCACCCTTATGTTGTCATTCTTTTTTTTTATCACGACACTCATATCAAATTCAAGCTTAAGGTCTAGTACTAAACACAATTAACATTAAGATTTCTCACATACTATACTAACTTATGAATACTAGATAAAATTAAGAAACACTCACCCTCTAAGACCACATGACAAGTAGTCAATCTTTATCTCTCAATCATCATACTTATAATTTACCGTGACATTCCATTTCACAACATAAGTACTACTTACACATTCACTACACATCATTTCTTAATTAGTTCTATAACCCTTTGAATACCGTGCAGCTCTCCCTTCAAAATTATAAACTTATCTTAGATCTCTCACTTCATGAATACTCCTACTCTTCAATTCAGCACATATACTTGCTCGTTACTAACACATTGACACATCATCATAAACTCTTTTCTAGTTGAAGTATATGCTAACTCATCCTAACTAGTAACTATTTCTTCTACCCTCTACCATGAACTCCATAGAAAATTATTATTCCTTAGTCTATACATAAAGGAAAACTCCTCATTAATGACTAACTAGGTACACTGCAACAACATGATTTGCCTCATCAATATTTTCCTTTCTTAGATTATTATACCTCTGCATGCATTCATCTAACTCTGGGGACTTTTACTACTACTTCTTATAACATTGTAACTCATACTATCTTTCCAGGTGAAAATACCACAAAATCTCTAAAAAAAACTTCCTAAGGTTGTCAAGTGAAACAAGGTTTAGAGAAGAAAGTCTAGGAGTACATCCCACTTTTAACTCGAATGCATGATTTATATAAATAAGAGTGCATTATTTTAAATCTCTACACTTAAGCTCACTCATATGCTTCTTTCAAGCCCCTCTGCAACCTCATGAATTTCAGAAGAATTTTGCTGAGAGTAACTCATCATTAAGGATCTGGGCTTTGCTTTTCAACTACCTTGAGTATGAGGGGTAGTTGAATGGATTTGAAAAATGCAGGAGTTTGAATAAATTTCTTATGACAGAGTGTTATTTCACGATTTAGAGTATGAAAGAAGAGAAACTTTTTTGAAATGTCCGTAGTTTCTCATCTATAGAACTGGGGACCTTACAAACATAAATAAGATCCTACTAACACGACTTCATAGACACCCTAGCACACTTGAACTATGTGCTCTGATATCAAGTTTGTCATGACCTGAGCCTACACCCTGAACATGGCCGGTACTCAAGAACCATTATTGGTCCCCAAACAAACCCTCATCCCGGTGAATACAAGTGAAAGACTAACTCGAGCATTCATAATCATCAAATTGAAAGAAATGCTAAATCAATAGTGTATTAAATCTCAAAAATCTCAGAATATACTGAGTATTAAACCTAAGTTTTAAAGAAAAAACCTTTGAAACTGAAAGATACTCCAGAATTGTCTATTTATGAAGCCTCTACTGTACAAAGATGAGTGTTGGGACAAGACCCACGACTTCTTAAATGACCTACTAGTAAAACCTCTTAAAACTAGAGTCCTCTAGAAGATAAGAGGTCATACTCAAAAGCTCATGAGCAGATGAAGTGATCTCAACAGACTCTTGTTGAGAATTCTAAGAACTTGTATCTGCATCATTAAAACATGCAGGTCGAATGACATCAGTACATTGAATGTACAAGTATTTGATATAGCTGAATATCAAATAACTAAATGAAAAGACTACAATAGATATAGATATATACTCAACTGAATGTGAGTAAATAAAGAAGTGAAATCATTAAAACTTTACAAAAATTACTTACTCATCTTTGAACTTAACATATTAAGTCATATAATAAAAATACATTTTAACTATATTTGGGAGATTCTCTAAGCGACAACTATCACTATGAGTTACATGATGATACAACGTCTCAACCACGCTACTTGAACTGTCCTATATCATGTCAAGATATAGGACACCTCAAATAAGTGGATCCACTATGAAATAAGGATTCATCTAAAAAGTATGATCATGTGCCATGTTGGCAAGACATGGTTTATGAGGATTTTGAGTAGTCTAAACTCATCCCCATAGCAGTGCTCTATACTACTCCCAATAATATATATACTCATGCTCAAATGTATAAAACATACTCTTTCTTTTGTTTGAGATCATTGCTCAAACTATCCTCTTAAAAGAGGTAACTGGTTTGAAATAACTCTAAACTGAATTGCTTATTTAGAAAACAAGGTGTATCTTTGCTCAATGTAAAAGTACCCTCTCTCTCCAAGTAAAAATGAAACATTTGGGAATTACTTAGTTCCCTTATACTTATTCTCAAATCTTGGTTAAAACTCATTCTCAAACTTCTTTTTACTTTTTCAAAACTCGGTTTAAAATAAAAATGTTGGCTTTAAAAGATTCTCAAAATTTATAACGCAACTAGTTCATGCTGAAATATACACATGAAAAAATCAACTCAAGAATCTCAATAACAACATAGAAAACTCAATGCTCTGAACTCAGAACTTAACAATACTACTTATCTAAAGAATTTTCAATTCATAGGGTTCATGCTAAAATATAGGCATGAACTAATAAACTCAAGAATCTTAATGCATAACATATAGAAATTCAACTATTAGGAATAGAATTTTAAAAAGAATCCGGAACTCAAGAACTCAAAATCAACTGATTTGAAGAATACTCAAATCTAGGGATAGAACCCTAGATTACTCTTTTGCTGATTTGAAAGTAGATGTAGGGCTTGAGGACGAACTAGTGAAACACTATGCTAGACTTACATACCTGAAAGCACAAGGTTCTTGAAGAATATTGAAGAAGAACTTGATTAGAAGCCTTGAAACCTTATCTTGAAGGAGAACAATCAACAAAACTTCAAACTGTACTCATGAACACTTAGTGAATCCTTTTTAAGGGTAAGGAACTCCCTTACCTTGGCTTCTCTCACTTCACGGGGAAAGAAACATCCGAAGAAAGCCTCCTCAAACATAGCCCAAGTCAAAACTGGTGCACCCTCAGCTCTACCCTTCTTCCACTGCTCAAACCAAGTCCTATCAACATTCTTAAGTTGATATGCAGCTAGTTCTACTCACTCAACATCAGCAATGTGCATGACCTCAAATACCTTTTGCAGTTCCTCAACAAAGTTTTCCGCATCCTCAGTAGTGCTTGAACATGTAAAACTTGGAGGATTCATCCTCAAGAACTCTCGGACCCTCAAAGTATCAACCTCTTCCTATTGAGATCCCCTTTGTTGCCCAACTTGGTTGGTCACAGCTTGACATAACATTCGGATTGCTTCCCGAAATTCAGCATTGGTGACTTCCCCCTGAGGTTGCACGTCAGGTGCATTTGGTACCCCTTGCTCCTCAGCCTTACGCCTAGCAGGACGACCTCTGACAGCTCTTTGTGGAGGCATGATTACTGAAATACACGCGCAAGCACGAGTTAGAAGAAACTTTTTAGAGATAAAACTCTAAAGCACGAAATGAGTACGAAAGAAGTGAAAGAATTTCCTAAATGTTGCATTCTCCTAATTATAGATGTGGCGCGCTTCACACTGATAACTAGGACTCTATAGACACGACTTCATAGACTCCCTAGGACTCTTGAACTCTGTGCTTTGATACCAATTTTGTTGCGCCCCAAGCCTACACCCTGGGTGGGACTGGCACTCGAGAACCATTTCTAGTCCCAAGCGAACCCTTTGCCTAGCTAGACTCTCAGCGGAAGACTTTATGCATTATTACAAGGATCAAATGCATTTATAAAAAAATTGTCTCAATTTAAACTCAGAACGTTTAAGGATAAAACATTCAAACTAGCCATAGATGGCAACTCAAGTCTTATAGCAAAGCATCTGAAATACAAGACTAAAGAACTATGACTACTCGTTTATGAAGTCTCTAAAACAAGAGGGATGTCAGGACAAGACCACCAATCATCCTAACAACTTAAATACTAAAGCAATGTAAAATGAGTCCTCCGGAAAGCAAGGAAGCTCACCAATGGACTCTGAGTGCTAAACTAGATCAATGAGGCGCTGGATGCTGATCTTGGTTACCTGTGTCTCCATCATAAAACAATGCAGGCTAAATAACATCTGTACATTGAATGTACGAGTATGCGAGGGGAATACTAAAAAGGATATAAGCTTGAAAGGAATCTGAAAAGAACACTTACCTTGGTTTTACTCAACTCATGAATAACTCAACTCAAATGTAAAGTAAAAACAACAATAATGGTGAAGTTTATACAAAGCATTTAAAACAATATGTGATAACTCAATGTATTAAAGAGATACAATAACAACTAAGTTTACTAATATATTAAAGTAATATAATACTGTAGGAGTTTCTCTAACCGACAACCACCACTATGAGCTTAAGTGATGATACATCGTCTCACCCACGCTGCCAGAACTGTCCTTTACTTTGCACTCATATAGAACGCCTCAACTAAGTGGATCCACAAGTCTATGCTAGAAAGCACTAAGGAATCATCTAAAAAGTATGATCCTTTCTACCCATGATGGCTACATGGTTTATGGAGACTTAAGTTATTATGAACTCGCGTCTCCATATCGGTGCTCAATACTACTCCCAAAATATACTCAGCTCATATGTTTTAAAAACTAAACTCTTTCTATGATTTGAGATAATTACTCAAAAACTAGCTAAAAGGCTCTCTTGGAAATCGGTGTTTCCTTTCTTGCTCAAATGTGAAAACATTTTAACTCTTGGGAATACTTATTTCCCGTATAATATTTGACGAAATGAACTTTACTCTTACTCTCTACTCAACTCAAATCTTAAGTCTTAAAACAAAGTTAAAACGTTTGTAAAAGACTTCTTGGAAAGACTCTATGAACTTTCTACACTTGGCTCTTAACTTTCCTTGAGTTGAATTATGGATACAAGGTTCATGATATCATGTTTATGGATGATTTCATGATGTCTAGATGCACCTTAGAGTGTAGAAATCTACTATAAAATATAGGTATGATGCTAAGGAACTAGTACGGAAAGAAGTGGGAAAAGGTGGGAGAATTGGCGTCCCTGGTGCTCTTAGAGGCGTGGGGCGCCAGCTCTGAAATTTAAGAGATTGACTTGGGGTACTCTGGCTGGTGTGGCACCCCAGAGGTCAAATTTTAGGGACTGCTTTGGGGCTTGCTGAGAGGCGCGATGCCCCAGCCCCTTCCCCAGAATTTTGACGAAATTTCTTCTTCTTCTTTCAACTCTAAACCCTTTAATTTCACTTGGTTCTTTCCCCAAACACTTAGAATTGAATATATGCTCAAAATGCAATAGATTCTACTCTAAATCACACCTAATTGCATGAATCAAACTCAAGAAACTTCAACAACAAGAACCCACAAAATTTCGAACGAATTATCATCAAGAACTCATAATATTTGCTTTCAAAACAACACAACTTCGCCGAATTGAATCATGATTGGCGCGTGGGTGAACTAAGCCAACGCTATGTGATCTCACATAGCTCATAGGGATTAACCCTTGGCGAAATCCATGCGCAATGCTCCAAGAAATCGACGAATCTTTGTTTCTTTTCCTCTTTTCTCTTCTCTCAAAACCCTAACTCTTTTGCAAAAGCATAAACTGACCAAGTTCAGTTTAGACCCCAACTAATTACCAAAAAA
>JAJOOF010012937.1:0-19746 GCA_029582545.1 Solanum lignicaule | reverse complement strand
TTTTATATACAGCTAAACAAGTTTCCGGTAACTTCCGAAGCACATTTTTTAAGAACTTTTTGGGTCAAATTCAAATATAATCATTTCATTAAGTTCTCGACTCCAAACTCACATGTGAGGCTCTAGTTTCACTCTATCATTTTCCGGGTCATTACACTTATAAATTGACAAAATGGCGATGGAAAAAGATCAAGAAAGAGACAAAAACATGGCAAAGATGATGACCCAGTTGGACATCTTGGCCAAGAACGTCATGGGTACTGGTACGAGTGTTAATGTTGTTTGTGTTAGTGGTGTAAACCCCGGAAAGGCCAAATTGGAAATGTTGTACAATGAGGAAGTGAACTTCCTAGCCAACCAAGAAGGAGGCTATCGTGCTAACTACCCAAGGCTGGGTGGAAACCAAAGTTGGAATAGAGAAGAGGGCTGGAGAGATCGTGATAGAAAGTGGTTGATCGTAATGTCACTTGGAAGGAAAGAGAAGGGGAGAAGGATAGGTATGTTCCTCTCCATGAGCGTCAAAAGCATAAATATTCTGACGATGGCCGGACTGAGGATATGCTCTCACGTATTCTCAATAAGGTTGAAGGGTTCGACAAAGTTTTAAAGGAAATAAAGGAAGATGAATCAACTCCCAACCAGACGGTGACCTCTCATTCCATCTCTATCAAGCAGTTGGAGACCCAAATGGGTCAAATTTCTTCACATCTTAACCCAAGACAAAAATGGGGTCGCCTAGCTATACTATGGCCAACCCCAAAATTGAATCTTGATTGGGTACTTGAATTGTTCCACAACGTTAACTAAGGTGATTCTTGGGAGGCAACCCAAGTTTTTATTGCTTTGTGTATTGCTTTTGAATAATGGGTGTTGATTGTGCAGGTTAAAAGGTGAAATGTGTTTGAGAAATGCAGGTTGGTGACCTAAGAGTCTAGTCGGTGATTCGCTGAAGAGGTCGACGAGGCCGACTTGGACCACCATTGGACCCACTAAAATCACAAGTGGTAGTCTGTAAAACTCGGCGGTCCCATGGACGAGTCAGTGACTCGTTGAACACGTCAGCGAGCCTGACCTTGCCCGCCGTTTGGACCCCCAAATTAAAATGAGGTCCCATAAAACTCAGCTAGGTAAATCACCACTCAGTGTATCACCGAATTGTTTGGTAAGGACGACTAATACAGCCGAAAGGTCCGCGAACTGAAAGGTTTTAATAGGCCAAACAGTTTAAACTTTCAAAATCTTTCATATTCCCTCATTTTTAGACCATACTTACTCACCCGTACCCTAGATTTTTCTATATTTTACAGTTTTATCACTTTTTGCTCTTGATCTCGTGCTCAAATTTGGAATACATTGCCGCCTAGCTTTTCGCACTCATCATTTGATTAAAAGGTTGGTTTTCTGAACCCTGAACTCTTGATTTGTAGTTGAACTCGAATGCATTTGGAAAATTGTTGTTGTCGTGTATTGGGTTTGTGATGAAATCAAAGATGGTGTGCTAGTTTGCCTATTTTAGTTTCGAAATCGTGCCTAAATTGCTTAAATTATTGAATTCCTGAGTTTTGTGCTTTAAAATTGATCGTAGATTGTTGGGTTATATTTTTTTTGGGTCTAGTCGGGTGAATTTTGAGTAACCCAAATTGTGCTAAATGATATACTTTGCCCAATGATGGAGCGTTTAACGTCATTCATAAGGGCAGAGTCATCAAATGGCCAATTTCGGCCAAATCGGGGGAAGTCTGAGTACCCCGGTGGCATGGGTCGAGTGGGTCTGAGCTTAATTGAATAAGTGTGTAGTTTTGTTTTGTATTCGGGGGCTACGGTATTGAATTTGGGAAACAGGGTTTAAATTTTGCAAGGGCAGTTTGGCGAGCTGGGTCGTGCTCGCCGAACCGTTGGGAGGTTCGCCAGCATCTCCCTTGATCGCCCTTAATTTTGTGTTTTGGCTATATTAGAGTCTGTAACTTTCAGCGGGAAGCCTGAGCTCACCGAGACTCGAAGACTCACTAAAGGTCTCCCTTGATCGCCCTTTCTGCGCCCCTAACCCCTAAAACACACTTTTAATTTCAATGGGTAGTATGAGCTTGCCGATTGGTGTTGGTGATTTGCCGAAGGGCCCTGCATATCGCTGACTCGCCATATTTTTTATAACTTTTTAGGCCAGTCCTTTTGGCGATCCCGATTTGGCTCGGCAAAGTGACTCGGCAACTAACTGGCTTGTTGAACGAGTCTTTCTGCAACTTAAAATTCTGCTACTTTTCTTAAAACATTTCTTATTATATTTTATGTGATTTGAAAAGATGGCTAGACACAAGATACCCAGACGAGACATGCCCCCCCGCAAGCGGGCAAAGTGAATCATAATACATGAGTATGCAAGTGCATCCAAAGCAAAGGCGACCAAACTTCCTACCAAAGGTGGGAGGGGTAAAAGAAAGGGCAAGGAGCCCGCAGCTGCATGAACGGAGGTCAGCTCTAATAGTGAGGGAGTTTACACGACTCACCTCACCACTTCTAAAAGTGAGGGGGAACAATAGGATCCTCAGGCTGTCATCTCTCAGCCTGAGGACGATCAATTGTTATCGGCCTGGAGAGGTGAAATGTGCTCTAAAAGGATGCATGATCGTCTAGGATACTGGTATCTTAGACAACCACTACTCCAATCACAGATCAAGTTGTAGTCCCAGCACCATCTACACAGGGTCCTCCTCCATGATCTTTCAATAGACTCAAGTCCAAGGGAATGAGGACTATCATTGAGGAGAAGATGCTATCTATAAATAGTGTGATAGATCGATACCCAAAAATTTGGCATACCCTCAAGTCCCACAAGTTTGAGATCTTCACTAAACCCCGGGGCCCTCACATTCTTAATTGGGTCCGGGAGTTTTACACTGCCTATAGAGCTTTAGTGCCACATGGGAAGATGAACCCTGCTACCTTCAAGCTAGTAGATTATGTGATTGTCAGGGGCAAGAAACTAAAGTGTGCCAGTGACGATATCAATGTCGTATTGGAGTGCACCAGGAACATCGCAGATGACTACCAAAGCATGATCAAGAGAACTTCTATATAGCTTGGACTTGCATGATAGTATGTTTTTCCATGGTGGCTTGGTCTAGCCCAATAGGGTGACTATTCCTTCATAGATTTTTCTGGCCTAATAAGGTGCTATTCCTTGGGAGTCTAGAAATGATAAATAGTAATCATTGATGTATGATAGCCTAAAGTGGTAGTTAGTATGGGTAGGGTTATGTGGTGTTATCCATGCATTACACAAGTATGACTTGAAGGTACTTATGAAGAGTTCTCTTATATGTTGTATGCTTAGCTTGTATTGTTGCTATAACTCCTTCCATGATATATTAGACTAAAGATGAAGTTTCCCTTGTCTATGAGAATTAAGCTAAGGATTAGATCAAAAGATGGTAAGTATGATTATGATGACCTAAAAGTGGTACTTAGTGTTGGTGGGATTATGAGGTTTCATCCATGCATTGCACAAGTATTCTTTGAGGTTACTTGAAAAGAAGTTCTCTTATGTTTTGAAGATCTAAGGATTTATTATGCTTATGAATCATGCCTTATGTTGACTAATGCTTATATTATGTCTATGTTGAAGATCATGTTTTCTAATATGTTGTTATGCTCTTATGGTATTATGCTAGCTATCATATTTAGTATTGTTGTACTAACGCATACTTTTGCCTACACTCTAATCAAATGTAGGGTCTGACGATTTTGAGTTCCATCTCCGAGGATAAGTTCATAGTATAGCAAGGATTGAAGACTTGGTGAGTCCTCATAGCTTCGACGATTTGATCACCTTTATCCTTTTATGTATTTATTTTATGTTGAGAACTATTTTATGCGTTGTGTCCCAAATATATTTGTGTTCTAGATGGTTTTAGACAAATGTAGTAAGACTTCCGCTTTTCTTTTACAAAGACTTTGATTGTATGGAAAATGTTTTAAAATTTCTGCACTTTTCTATTATCTTATGTTATGATATGCAAAGTGGCTTACATGGAGTCCTTCAGGGTTCTATGTGCCATGTTACATCTAGGGTGTACCCTTGAGTTTTGACAAACATGGTAATAAGAGCACAACGTTTAGAATGGTTTAGGATGTCTCAAACCACGTCTAGTAGAGTCTTGTTCATAAATGTGAAGTGTGCCACATTTATAAATAGGAGGCTATTGGATGTTAGGAAATCTCACTTCTTCATTATCTAAGTCGTGCCCTAGAATTTGGCTCTATTAAATATTTCTCCTTATCTGTGCCCTATAGTTTTTTCAGGGTATGGGTAATACAAGGGCAAATGCTAGGAGGAATGAGGAAGTTCCTCTCCAAGCTCCACCCAAAGCTCCTCCTCAAGGTCCAATTGATCCTTCGGATATGTCGAATGCAAAGATTAGGTCAGCTTTACAAATGTTGGCTCAAGCCATGACGGTTCAAGTCAATAGGGAAGTGATTGCTCCAGTGAACCCTAATGAGAATTATGTAGCTTTAAGAGTATGGGATTTTATGAGAATGAAACCTCCGGAGTTTAATGGTTCCAAAGTGAAGAAGGATCCACAAGGGTTTATAGATGAGGTGTATAAGGTGCTAGCTATCATAGGGGTGACTTCGGTAGAGAAAGCGGAGTTAGCCGCTTACCAATTAAGAGATGTAGCACAATTATGGTATGAGCAATGGAAGGATGGTAGGCCGGTAGGAGCGCTCCCATTAGAGTGGGAAGTGTTCAAATTAGCATTTCTTAGTAGGTTCTTTCCCCGAGAGTTGAGGGAAGCTAAGGTGGAAAAGTTCATTAACCTTAGGCAATGTAGCTTGAGTGTTAAAGAGTATGCCTTTAAATTTACCCAATTATCCAATGCTCCATCTATGATGGCGGATTCGAGAGATAGGATGAGTAGGTTCTTGACGGGGGTGTCCGACTTGGTAGCTAAAGAATTTCGTACGACAATGCTCCTTCATGATATGGATATCTCACGTCTTATGGTTTATGCCCAACAAATTGAGTAGTCAAAACTCAAGGAAAAAATAGGGAGACCAAAGGGGTTAGGACCGATAATGGGAATTTCTCCAATGCTTAGTCTGATGGACAAGGTAGACCTAAGTTTAAACAAGGGTATTCCAGTCAAGATTTTCCCAATACCCTTAGGTTTAACCAAGAGAATGGTAGTGGGTCTGAATTACCTAATCCTACTTGCACAAAGTGTGGGACAAATGACCATGTTAAGTCCATAGCCGACACAGAGGGTTGTTATGGTTGTGGAAAGAGTGGGCACAAAATGAGAGATTGCTGATGAGTCTACGATTTAGACCCATTTAGGACTTTATGTCCTCAAATGCGTATTTTATGCCAATAACTGATGTAAAATCCTTTTTGTCCAGGTATTTCGATGTAGGAAAAAAGCATGGAAATTAATAAGCAAAAAGGAACAAGGCAGCTGAAAGAACGAAGAAAAAAAGGCCTGGTGATCGCCTAACCCATTGGGCAAGTCGCCGAATGGCAATGATCTTGCCTAAAGTTCCAAAGTGCCAAGCCCTGAAAGAGAAAATCAAGTCGGTGATAGAATAGAGCAGTCGGCGTGTCACCGAACGGTACCGCGATGCAGTTTTAGATCGCCCAAAGTTACAGAATGCGAGGATGTTGAATGCCAAAGTTATAAGGCGATGGAATTGACCAAAGGGTGGATCGCCGAGTGGATCGACGATCTCGACTTAATCTGCTGAATTTTCCTTTGCAGCATATTCTTGGCGACTATAAATACATTTTTTTTAATTCTAAATTTAGTATCAGTTTTCATAATATCAATTTTTTGAGTTTAGAACTCTGAGTATTGGGACAATATTTTCCTTAGCTTTGAAGAATTGAAGTTTTCCATTTTTGAGAAATTAGAAGTGGGTCTTTGAGATTCTTCAATTTTCACCTTTGTAAAGATGAAATTAATCTTACCCAGTTGATGGAAACACAATTTGGTAACGATTTCTATCTTTCTATGATGTCTAGCTAAAACCCCAATTCTAGGGGTGTGATTATGTTATTATGAGCTGATTTAGCTTATGGGTATTGTTAATTGATAGTTTAAATGTTGTTTAAAGGTGAATTAAATCAGTAATTGTGGGTTTTTTTTAAAAGATTGTAGTTGTTAATGCAATTCTACCTTCTTGTTTTTGGATTGCTAGAGAGAGTGGTTTTAAAACAAAAATTACTGATTTGATGGTCTATGGGTATTGGGTTGTCATGGGTTCAGCACGAGAGAGTGAGTCCTAAACCCTTTTCCACACATTCAGCTTGAGAGAGTGAATAGACTAAAGCATAGGTTGTTCTCAATCGCTGTTTGTTGGTGTTCGAGAGAAACGAACTTGATTCGGGGTAAATTGTTCGAGGGATAGTTTATCCCCACTAAAGTCTAGATTATTAACTAATTTATAGCTATTTACTATAAGTTATAATAACCCATTTGTCTACCTTAGCATATAATCCGATTACATCCCAAGAACTCATCTCATTACTTGTTAATTATTGTAATTTGTTGCTGTTGTAGTTGATAATTACAATAAAAAACCCCATATTTGACACTTGTGTCATCCTTAAATTTGAAATATGCTTTTATTCGTAAATGTCTTAACCTATGGTTGACTTGAATATATTTGCACTTGGCTCTTGAATCTTAAGCACGTACCACTCCCAATGGGATTCGCCCCTAACTCGCTTAGTTGGGCTATATTACTGACTAACGATCGTTGGCACTTAGAATTGGAAGAAGTGTCATGATACGTGAAATCAAAATGGTGTCACTGCCGAGGAGTGGTGTTGGTTGAGAATCTTTATTTAAGTTGAATTTTGTTCATGTTAGTCATAGTTGAACTTAATTTTAGTTTTGTTTTGCTTGTTTGTGTTTTGAAACAGGAATTATAAATGTGAACGGCAGCAATGGTAGCCAAGTAGGCCACCAAGATGACATCGGAAACCTCAACGATGTCAATGAGCCTAATTCTAATGACCCCCATCTTAAGGATGGAATTGGTGCTATTCGCTTGCCTCCGGTAGAAGGGAACGGAGTGTTCCATATCACATGTACTATGTTGCAACTCTTTCAATTGAAGGGGCTGCTCCGTGGCTTGGCTCATGAGGATCCTCATGAGCATATTAGGAACTTCGTGGTTGTTTGCAAACCGTTCACCTTCAAGAACATATCACAAGAGTTGGTCCACTTGAGATTGTTCCTGTTCTCTTTGACGGGAGAAGCATGTAAATGGATGGCTGAATAGCCATGTGAATCAATCACTTCGTGGGAGGAGTTGGTTATCGCATTTCAAGTGCAATTTTTCCCTCTTTCGAGCTTCAAGTGTCTGGAGGGAGAGTCAATTCATGAAATTTGGCTATGATTCAAGAAGTTGGTGCTCCAATACCCAACTCATGGCTTGCCTAACAATGTGTTGCTGCAATATTTGTACCGGAGCCTCGACTCGGTAAACAAGGGTGTTTCTGACCAACTTTCTCCTACAGGTTTGATGCAGCAACCTTGTGTGATAACTGCTCAGCTCTTGAATGGCATGACTACAATCAATCGGGCATGGTACACCCATGAAGACCAGGTCTCCCCTCTCAAATTTAAATTGACCAATGAGCAGATGGAGAAAGACAAAGAGAGGGACTAGAACATGGCCAACATCATGACACAACTTGACATTTTGTCCAAAAATATCATGCCAGCTGGTGCTCGAGGTGCCAATGTCGTGGGTGTTGGGTGTGTTAATCCTGATGAGGCCAAGTTTGAGGCATTGTACAATGAAGAGGTGAATTTCCTAGCCAACCAAGGTGGTGGTTATTGGTTAAACTACCCGAGAGAGGGTGGTAACCAAGGTTGGATAGATCGTGATAGAGAATGGAGGGACAAAAATCCTAATTGGAAGGATGGGGAGAAGGATAGGTATGTGCCTCCCCATGAGCGTAAAAAAAAAAGGATTCATAAGGCAGTCAATAAGAGGATATGCTTTCTCGTATCCTCAAAGAGGTTGAGGGGTCAGACAAGATTTTGAAACAGATGAAGGAAGATGTACCGACCTTTAGCAAGACGGTTACCTCCCATTCACTATCGATCAAGCAGTTGGAAACCCAAATGGGTCATATCTCGTCTCATCTAAATCCGAGACAGCAAGGCAGGTTTCCTAGGGACGCTATTGCTAACCCCAAGAATGAGGTTTGAGAGTGGATTTGTGTCTTGTTGCGACGTTAACTAACGCGCTGCTTCGGAGGCAACCTAAGTTTCATTTGCTTTCTTTTTTTAAGTTTGAAATAATGGTGTGTGATTGTGCTGGTCAAAGTATGGAAGGTGTTTGAAAAGTGTAGGTTGGCGAGCTAAAGGTACAGTCAGAGCATCATCGAAGAGGTCGGTGATCCCGACTTCAACCGCCGTTGGACTGAAGACAATTTGAAATTGAAGTCTGTAAAACTCGGCGAGCCCAGGAGCAACATGGCAAATCGCCGACCTAGTCCGCCGTTTTGACCCCCACATTTAAAAATTTGATCACAAATTTTATTTTTTGAAATAGAGGAGTCCACGTCTTCTCCGCGACACGGAGGTGATTTTTGTGCACTGGGGAGCAAGTCCGCGACGCAGACTTGCGTGCCAAAACCTGCTCGACTTTTTTCTTCTTCGTTTTCTCACACCAATTCGCCTAAATGCAATTCTTTTTCTCAATCCCTCTTTAGATTCAATTACCTAGCATATATACACAAGAATATAACTCAAAACAACTCTTAAATGGACACGATTCAATCAAGAACTCCACAATCCCATCAAATCTCAAGAACTAAAGATAACTTCAAGAACATAATTCAAGAACAGCATACTTTCAACTTTCTAGAAACGAATTTCGCTGAGACAAACAGGATTGGCGCGTGGGTGAATGAACCCAACACTATGAAAGTCTCACATACCTCATAGGATTGAATCCTTGGTGAACTCCACAACCAAAATCGCAAGAACTTGACGAATCTTAAACTTCTCTTCTCCTTTCTTCTCCTTTCTCTTCTTTTCTCTTCTCTTAAAGCCCTAGCATATTTCTTAATTGCGTAAACTAAAATAACTCAGTTTAGACCCCACATAACTTACTAAAAATGAAATAATTTAATTAGGTAGTTAAAAGACCATTATACCCTTCCGAAATCCGGTTTAGACTATCCTTATCTAGAAAGCCTGACTTCAAATGGGCATATCTTCTTCAAACGAAATCGAAATTGAGCAAACTCAGCGGCGTTGGAAATATAATTCAAAGATATTTCCTACGATATCTAGTAGAAACCTAATTCATCCCGAGTTTGAGTTATGGTCATTTAAAGTTGACCAAAACCTCAAACTTAAAATAACTTGACCAATTTTCCAGATTTTTCATTTTTTCCAAAAACGACTCTTTCTAATTCTTGCTCTTTCTAGTTATTTCAAATAGAGAGATGTTACAATATCTCCCCATAGAGAACATTCGTCCTCGAATAAGATTACTCTTAATAGGCTAATAGTATAACATCAATCATTCAGTTCCAACACCCAACAAGCAAAACCAACACATCAACTATATAAATTAAAGAGTACTAAGAAGAGTATTAGTACCTTGGTCTGGAATTTCTTCGGGCTAAAAGAGATGTGGATATCTCTTCTTCATATCTTCTTCAGCTTCCCAATTATCTTACCCAACAAACTGGTTCCTCTAGAGAACTTGGACTGATGTTACTTCCTTAGTCGTCAACTTGCGAACTTGGTGATCTAGAATTTGAACCGAAATCTCCTCATAAGATAAGCTATTCTTAATACCGATATCTTCAATTGGTATGATAAGTGAAGGATCTCCCATGCACTTCTTCAACATGGAAATATGAAATACTGGATGAACCGCTGCTAACTCTTGTGGTAGCTCTAACTCATAAGCTACATTGCCAATCCTCTTGGATATTCTGTAAGGACTAATATACTGGGGACTAAGTTTCCCCTTCTTACCAAACCTCATAACATCCTTCATGGGTGAAACTTTCAAGTAGACCCAATCATCTACTTCGAACTCTAACTCCCTTCTCCTAATATCAGTGTAGGATTTCTGATGACTTTGCGCTGTTTTCAACCTTTCTTGAATCACTTTCAGTTTCTCCATAGATTGATGAACCAAGTCTGGTCCTATCAACCTAGCTTCACCAACTTCAAACAATCCAATAGGAGATATGCATTTTCTCCCATAAAGAGCTTCATAAGGGGCCATTTGGATGCTACGGTGGTAACTATTGTTGTAATCGGACGCAATGAGAGGTAGGCTATCATCCCAATTACCCTTGAAATCAATCACACAGTCCCTCAACATATCTTCTAAAGTTTGAATAGTGCGCTCTGCTTGCCCATCTGTCTGAGGATGAAAACTAGTACTTAAGTTCACATTTGAACCTAAGCCTTTTGGAAAAGATTTCCAGAATTGTACAGTAAATTGCACACCTCTGTCTGAAATAATCGAAACTAGCACCCCATGAAGTCTAACTACCTCTTGAATATACAACTTAGCATAATCCACTTATGTATGGGTAGTCTTTACCAACAAAAAGTGGGTTGATTTTGTCATTCTATCAACAATCACCCAAATAGAATCATGCCTTCCATTTCAGAAGTTCTATATTTTGCGCCAAACCACCGGGCCTTTAGTGCTCTACTTTAACTTGTTAGCAATTCGTACACTTCGCAACAAACTCTGCAATGCCCTTCTTCATACTACTCCACCAATAAACCTCTCTCAAGTCACGATACATTTTTGTGGAACCCTGATGAATGGAATATCTGGAGCTATGAGCTTTCTCCATGATCCTTTCTTAGAGATCATCCAGCTTTGGTACACACAACCTACCTTAATACCTCAATACACAATCTCCCCCTTGTTCAAAAGCCATTACTTTTTACTTTTGACACTAATGATGATTCAGCCCCATTCATCAAAACTACTCCTCCTTCTGTGGAATTCATTAGTCGAACTCCTAAGCGTGCAAGTCTGTGCACATCTTTTGCTAACTCTCTCTTGTCTTCCTCAAAATGGGAGATACTACCCATGGACGACCTGCTCAAGGCATACGCAACAACATTAGCCTTACCTGGCTGATAAAGAATAGTCATGTCATAATCTTTGAGTAACTCCAACCACCTCTTTTGTCTGAAATTGAGCTCCTTCTAATTAAACAAATACTGAAGACTCTTGTGATCGGTGAACACATCTACATGAACACCATAAAGTAATGGTGCCATATATTTAAAGCAAATACTACGGCAGCCAATTATAGATCATGAGTTGGGTAATTCCTCTATGAACTTTCAACTGTCTGGAGGCATAAGTTATAACCTTGTCATTCTGCATCAACACACAACCCAAACCAACTCTAGATGCATCACAATACACGACAAAACGTTGAGTACCTTCTGGTAAATTCAAAATTGGGGCAGTAGTCAACCACTTTTTCAATTCCTAAAAGCTTTTCTCACAAACTTCAGACCATTGAAACTTCACTGTTTTCTGAGTCAACTTGGTCAAAGGGGTTGAAATATATGAAACCCCCTCTACGAACCTTCTATAATAGCCGGCAAAACCCAAGAAACTCCTAATATCAGTTGGAGATGTGTATGTAGGCCAATTCTGCACTACCTCTATTTTCTGGGTATCAACTTTAATTCCCTCTCCAAACACAATGTGGCCTAAGAATGCCACAGACTCAAGCCAAAACTCACACTTAGAGAACTTGGCATACAACTCTCTATCTTTTAGTGTTTGGAGAACTATTTTGTGATGACTAGCATGATCTCCTTCATTCCTCAAATAGATTAGTATGTCATAAATGAATACGATAACAAACATATCTAAATAAGGCTTGAATACTCTATTCATAAGGTGCATGAACGCTGCAGGCGCATTGGTCAAACCAAAGGACATAACTAGGAACTCATAATGACTATAACGGGTCCTGAATGCTGTCTTTGGAATGTCACATTCCCTTACCCTCAACTGATGGTAGCCTGATCTGAGGTCTATCTTAGAGAAACACGTGGCACCCTGAAGTTGATCGAAAAGATCATCAATTCTCAAAAGAGGATACTTATTCTTTATGGTAAGTAGCGATAATCTATACACATTATAAGGGAACCATTCTTCTTCCTCACAAATAAGATCGGAGCGCCCCAAGGTGAGACACTTGGTCGAATGAAGCCCTTATCTAGGATATCTTTCAACTACTCAATCAACTCTTTTAACTTTGCTGGTGACATTCTATATGATGGAATAGAAGTAGGACGAGTATTGGGAAGAATATATATACCGAAATATATCTCTCTCGGGAGGGACTCCGAGTAGATCATCAAGAAAGACTTCTGGAAACTCACTCACAATTGGAACTGACTCAATATGAGGTGTCTCAACACTAGAGTCATTAACTCGAACTAAGTGATAGAAACAACCCTTTGGAACTAACTTTCTCGTCTTAAGGTATGAAATGCAATGACCCTTAGGCACTACAGAACTGCTACTCCACTCTATAACTGGCTTAATAGGAATTTGGAACCTAACAACTAGAGTTCTACAATCAATGGAGGCATAACAGGCATGAAGCCAGTCCATACCTAGAATGACATCAAAATCTACCATGTCTAAATCAACTAAATCAGCCATGGTGTTCTTGTGATTGATGGAAATAACGCATTCATGATATACTCGCTCAACTAGAATAGACTCCTCAACCGGTGTAGAAACACAAAAGGGTTCACAAAGTTTCTCAAGAAGAACATCAAAATTATTGGCAACATAAGGAGTCACAAAATTTTGTTTGCTCCTGGGTCTAGCAAAGCATAAACATCAAGAGTAAAGACTTTGATCATTCCAGTGACAACATATGGAGAATTATGTTGCTCTTGACTACTAAAGACCGCATAAAGGCGGTTTGCTCCTCCGCCAGTACCGGAAGTAGCTCCTCTAGGTACATCCTTGTTTGGTGGAGCAACTGATGAAGATTGGGCTTTATTGTCCTGATTCCCATTATCTTGTCGGTTCTTAGGGAACTCTTTCATGAAGTGACCCTCTTGTCCACATTTGAAAAAACCTGTGGAGCCATCGCGACACTTACCTGGGTGAGTCCTACCACAGTTAGCACATGCAGGAGCCCAGTTACCTCCTTGTGCCACACTACCCTGAGACTGTGCAGGCCTGGCTCTGAAGTTCTGTGAATTCTGACCAATATACTCCCCTTTTTTTCTGGGTGCAGGTGCACTAGCAGATGATGGAGCAGGTCCCTATTGGTTTTGTTGGAAAGAAGAGTGGTTCACATTATTCCTTTGCTACCCGGACTCATTCCCTGTCTTCACTTTCTTGTTTCTAAAGTCCTCCCTATCCCTCAGCTTCTCTTCCTCAACCTGCAGCACATACACCATCAACCTTGCTATATCCATGTCCCCAATTAACATGGCTGCCTTGCCCTCTTTACTTGACAGACTGGACAACCCAGCAACATATAGACCCATCCTACCTCTCATATCTGCAACCATCTCCGGAGGATATCGAGAAAGTTAGGTGAACATCAAGTTGTACTCATGAACACTTAGTGAATCCTACTGAAGAGTGAGAAACTCTCGTACCTTGGCCTCTCTCAGTTCTCAGTGAAAGAAATGCCCCAAGAAGGCCTCCTCAAAACAAGACCAACTCGCAGGTGGTGCTCCCTCAGCTCTACCCTTCTTCTATTGGTCAAACCAAGTCCTAGCAACATTCTTCAATTGATATGCAACTAGTTCTACTCACTCAACATTGACAACGTGCATAACTTCAAATACCTTTTGCAGTTCCTCAATAATGTTCTCTGGATCCTCAGTAGTGCTTGAACTAGTGAAACATGGAGGATTCATCCTCAAGAACTCTAGGATCCTCAAAGTATCAACCAATTCTTGTCTAGCTCCTTTTTGTTGCCCAACCTGGTTAGTCACATCTTGGCTTAGCATTCAAATCGCTTCCCTGAACTCAACATTCGTGACTTCTCCTTGGGGTTGCACTTCAGGTGCATTAGGTACCCCTTGCTCCTCAACGTTCCTCCTAGGAGGATGACCTCGGACAGCTCTTCGTGGAGGCATGATTAATTGAAAGACATGCGCAAGAATGATTTAGAAGAAACTTTTTAAAGATCAAACTCTAACGCATGAAATTAGTGTGAAAGAAGTGAGGTAATTTCCTAAGTGTTAGAGCCTCCTAATTATAGATGTGGTGTGCTTCACACTGATAACTAGGACTCTACAGACACGGCTTCATAGACTCCCTAGGACTCTTGAACTTTGTGCTCTGATACAAAGTTTGTCACGCCCCGAGCCTACACCTTGGGCAGGACTAACATTCGAGAACGATTTTTGGCCCCAAGCGAACCCTTGGCATGGCTAGACTCTAAACGGAAGACTCTAAACATTATTACAATATTCAAATGCACTTATAAAACAACTATCTCAAATTAAAATCAAAACATTTAAGGATAAAACACTCAACTAGCCATAGATGGCAACTCAAGTCTTAACATAAGAAATAACAATGTAAAGACAACTGGACTACTAGCTGTCTATGAAGCCTCTAAAACAAGGAGGGATGCCGGGACAAGACCCCCGATCATCCTAACAACTAAAGTACTAAAACAATGAAAAAGGAGCCCTCCAAAAAGCAAGGAGGCTCACCAACTGACTCTGAGTGCTCAACTGGATCAACGAGGCGCTAGATGCTAATCCTGGTTACTTGTGTCTGCATCATAAAACGATGCAGGCCAAATGGCATCAGTACATTTAATGTATGAGTATGCTATGGGAATCATAAACAAGACATAAGCTTGAAAGGAATCTGAAAAGAACACTTACCTTGGCTTTACTCAACTCATGAATAACTCAACTCAAATGCAAAGTAAACAACAATAATGGTGCAGTTATACAAAGCATTTAAAACAGGAGGTAGCAACTAATTATTTTTAAAGAAATGCAATAACAACTCATTTTACATATAAAGTAATATAATATTGTGGGAATTTCTCTAACCGACAACCTGCATTATGAGCTTAAGTGATGATACAATGTCTTTCCCACGCTACCAGAACTGTCCTATACTTTTCCGTCATATAAAATGCCTTAACTAAGTGGATCCACTAGTCTAAGCTAAAAATCATTAAGGAGTCATCTAAAAAGTATGATCCTTTCTAACCATGATGGTTACATGGTTTATGGAGACTTGAGTTATTATGAACTCGCGTCCTCATATCAGTGCTCAATACTACTCCCAAAATATACTCAACTCATATGTTTTTAAGACAAAAATATTTCTTTGGTTTGACATAATTACTCAAAACTTAGTTTAAAAGCTCTCTTGGAAATCGGTGTTTCCTTTCTTGCTCAAATGTGAAAACATTTTAACTCTTGGGAATACTTAGTTCCCGTATAAGCTATGAAGAAATGAACTCTACTCTTACTCTTTACTCAACTCAAAACTTAAGTCTTGAAACAAAGTTCAAACGTTTGTAAAAGACTTTTGAAAAACTCTATGAACTTCTCTTGAGTTGACTCTTAACTTTCCTTGAATTGAATTTATGGATTCAAGGATTGTGATTTGTGATAGGAAAGAACTCATGATGTTTAGGAGTGTTTTTAGATAGTTAAACATGATAAACGATCAAGAAATCACTATCTGGAAACAAGTCCGCGATGCGGAGATGCATTTAAATATTTGATCGCGAAATTTATTTTTTGAAAGAGAGGAGTCCGTGTCTTCTCCACGACGTGGAGGTTATTTTTGTGCATTGGGGGAACAGGTCGGCGACGCGGACTTGCGTGCCAAAACATGCTCGACTTTTTCCTTCTTCGTTTTCTCACCCAAATTTACCTAAATCCAATTCTTTTTCTCAATACCTCTTTAAATTTAAATACCCAGTATATATACACAAGAATATAACTCAAAGCAACTCTTAAGTTGACACGTTTCCATCAAGAACTCCACAATCCCATCAAATCTCAAGAACTAAATCAAACTTCAATAACATAATTCAACAACATCATACTTTCAACTTTCTGGAAACGAATTTTGCTGAAACAAACATGATTGGTGCGCGGGTGAACAAACCCAACGCTATGAAAGTCTCACATACCTCGTAGGATTGAATCCTTGGCGAACTCCACAACCAAAATAACAAGAACTAGACGAATCTTGAACTTTTCTTCTCCTTTCTCCTCTTTTCTCTTCTCTCAAAGCCCTAGCGTATTTCTTAATTGCGTAAAATGAACTAAGTCTGTTTAGACCCCACATAACTTACTAAAACAAAATAATTTAATTGGGTAGTTAAAAGGCCATTATACCCTTCCAAAATCCGGTTTAGACTTTCCTTATCTAGACAACCCGACTTCAAATGGGAATATCTCCTTCATACGAACTCGAAATTGAGAAAACTCGGTGGCGTTGGAAAGATATTTCCTATGATATCTAGTAGCACACCTAAATCATCCTGAGCTAGGAGTTATGGTCATTTAAAGTTGACCTAAAAATCAAACTTAACATAACTTAACCAATTTTCCAAATTTTTCATTCTTTTCAAAAACGACTCTTTCTAATTCTAGCTCTTTCTAGTTCTTTCAAATAGCGAGATGTTACAATAAGTTAGTTTCAAATCATTAACAAATCGGTTTCAATGGTTTAAAAGCATTAATATCCTCAAGACTAAAATAAACTGTACTTATTAGTAATAGATAAAAATTGTCAAGGCTACAATGATCCCTACAACACATTGAAAGGTAAGTCATTGTTCTTTAGATGCATAACACTAATTTATTTTTAAAATACTCATGTTGTAATTGAAAAGAAAATAACTTAATTACTAATTACACTTAAAAACAAATTAAAAATTATAAGAAATAAATGTAAACTTTATAATAATTATAAAAGAACTTGATTTACTATTGATATAAAATTTAATTATTGAGTCTATCCTTCATAATTTTACAACGATAATAATAAGAACCATAATTTTTCTATAACCTATATTTAGAAATATTGAATGAAAAAAAGAATAAATAAAGGATAAAATAATATATAGAATTTTTTTGCCAAAAAAAAAAAAAATCTTTTTAATTTATAATTGCATATATTAAAATAATAATATCTATCTACATTTAATAGGAGTGAAAAAAGGGCATAACCACAATTTTCTCAAAATTTCATATTTTAAATGTCACGACCCAAATTCACATGTCGTGATGACACCTATGTTCCCAATCGATAGGTAAGTCGGCTCCCTAGTTTTACCAAATTAACTAAGTAATTAATGTAGAAGTAAACAACGTAATATCTCCAACACTAAGTTCTTCATAAATACGAAATGCGGAAAGCTAAAATACCACTCAAGAATTTGTGTCATAAGTCCAAGAGCTTCTAAAATACGGTGCAAGTCTAAAACTAAAATGATAAGCCTAAACATAAGAGATATTTGAATACAAAAGAAACAAAATAAATAATAAAATAGAGCGAGGTGTGGGGTGCGGAACAACCAAGCATCTCACCATAACTCCAAGATTCTCAAGCTTGGACTCAAAAAGCTCCACGAGATGTGTTTGTATTCATAAATGAATCTGCACCAAAAATAGTGCAACAAGTGTAGTATGGATACGAAACCACGTGTACCCAGTATATCTCATAGACCAACAATGAAAAAGTAGTGACACGAGTTCATATAAAAAAAATTATCCTTTTACTTATACAAGTCTAGATTATACTTACCAGTCAAGTTTCATTAAATAGGGATAATCAATGTCACATAATGTCCAACCACTAATAAAGCACCTAATCAACAAGAATGAAAGATATAATGAGATGCAATGCAATGTGACACCATAAAATGATATCTCTGAGATGCCATGTACTCTCTCAACCGTATATACATGATACTCCTCAGAAATACATCGAGATTTCATAACCCATGGGGGGCTTTCGAGGTTCAAATACCGACATGGACGATATCCACGTGTCTGTGTGGACGATCTCAACACACTATTATAAAATTAAATAATTTCGGCACGGACGATCTCCACGTCTCCAAATTATAATCTTAACATCTCACAATTCCCATCACGGACGATCTGCACATGCCCAATTTATAATCTTAATATCTCACAATTCCCATCAAGGACAATCTCCACGTGCCCAATTTATACTCAATCTCATATCAATGAATGTGCACATTATGATTTCAATAAAAGGGGATGATGGTGCATCTCAATCAATCAAATATCAGCATAATATATAACCACCTCAACTATAACAAATATATGAGTTTAATAAAGAAACACAATTACCCAAAAGAATTCAAGTCAATAATACATCAGCTAATTCCCATATGCTTTGACATTCTCATATTACAATCCGCATTCTATAGTAATAAACTTTCCCTTTAGAACACTGGTACTTGTACCAATGCCCGTCACACCATTGGTACGAGACTCTCATCTTTCGCCCTTACCCTATTACTTTTCCATTTTTAATCTTAAATTAGGAAAACATCCTTCAATAAACTCTGAAATTCATAACATACCTCGAATGCCGAACATGTGCCATGAATCCTCAAGATTTTTCCTTCCCCTTTTGTAAAGCTTCAGAACATTTCCAATCTACCAAATAAGCAATATTCATAAATAAATGAGTCCATAGACAGCCATATTACTATATGTCTGTCCTAGATCCATAAACTCCTCCATATCTCTAATCAAGCTCCTAACTTGATAGTATAGTTAATATGCCAAGTCTCATATTTCGTAGAATTCAAGCATAGAGTTAGGTCTTAAATCCTCAAAATAACATGATTCTAATGATATTCACAGAATATAACACACCTAATTATATTTAATTACATATCTCAACATATGAAAACTTGACTCATGGTTAACAATTCTTTATTTGTTTAGCTTCCTAAAAGTAAGTCAAACATGTATCCAAGCAACTACTTCTTACTACTGTATGTAAATTCAGACTTAACAAAGCATTAAGACTTATCAAACCAAGATTCACCAGTTGCAGAACAAAAGCCTTTATCATGTGAGAATGCATCAAACATGATTATAGACACCAATTGTTAGTCTGCATGACCAAGTAATTTATTAATTTTAACTTTTGTCTTAGTGTGAAACAGGTTGCCTAACGTGTTTCAGCAAAGAGTAAGGACACTAAGTAAAAGCACAATATTTTTACGTGGAAAACACCCAACTCAAAAGGTATAAAAAATCACGACCGGTACCACTACAAGATTTAACTTATACTTTACTAAATCACTGAGCCTCCACAAAAAAAAAATTACAAACCTATGTAACCTAAGGAATTATGAACTATAATTCCTAAACTTCAACAAAAACCTCCCAAGGTATGTGTTCCTAACTCTTCGAGTTATCACAACCTAAAGACAACCCACCTATTTCAGTTTATAACTCACTGAACTAAGATTACATCAAGAATTAATCACAAAGACAAACTCCTAATACATAAACTCTGTAAAAGAACAAGGTTCTTCGATATGTTCCTTATATCTGTTCCTTCAGTTTGCTGGTAGAACTTGCGAGGTCACAAGTATTCTGTAAGACTTCACCTCTATTTAAGCACAATTCTTCATAGAATTTTTGTTCACTTCAAACTCCTCATTGACTTGAACTCTCTTGACTTAGAGTTCTACTTCAAGTA
>JAJOOF010012936.1:0-13718 GCA_029582545.1 Solanum lignicaule | reverse complement strand
CAGCTAAACAAGTTTCCGGTAACTTCCGAAACACATTTTTAGGAACTTTTTGGGTCAAATTCAAATATAATCATTTCATTAAGTTCTCGACTCCAAACTCACATGTGAGGCTCTAGTTTAACTCTATCATTTTTCCGAGTCGTTACACCATCCATGTTTCTACCCAGTTGGAGAGTCAGTCATAGTCACCCAGGTATATCGTGCTTGTCCTGTTCTGTTTATGGGTTTTCAGACTTGGGCTGATTTGGTTATTTTAGATATTATTGACTTCAATATAATCTTAGGCATGACTTGGTTGTCCTCCTATTATGCTGTGCTTAATTGTAGTGCTAAGTCTGTGACTCTAGAGATCCCGGGTAGGGAAAAATTAGAGTGGGAAGGGGTGTACAAGCCTAAGCCAGCTAAGTTCATATCTTTCGGGCGGGCTAGGAAACTGGTGGGGCAGGGGTGTTTGGCATATTTGGCTCATATTTGGGAGGTTGATATTGAGCCTCCCTTTATTCAGTCTATTCCTGTAGTGTTTGAATTCAAGAAATTGTTTCCTACCGATTTGCCTGGTATGCCTCTGGATAAAGATATAGATTTCTGCATTGACTTGGAACCTGACATTTGCCTCATCTCCTTTCCTCCTTATCACATGGCTCCGACAGAATTGAGAGAGCTTAAAGCTTAAATCAAAGACCTTCTTCATAAAGGGTTCATCCGTCCTAGTGCTTCCCCGTGGGGTGCTCCTGTCTTGTTATTTAAGAATAAGGATGGTAGTATGAGGACTGGTGATTTTATCTTTAGCCATAAATGAGTGGATTGATACTGGAATGACAAGCTTGTGGATAAAGAAAGTCCCATTGAGTATACTTGGGTGAAGGAAATTGAAGATTTTAGTAAGAAAGTGCATATAAAATTGGGTTAGTCCTTTGAATTTGATGAATATACCTGAGTTTGAGGTGTCATGTCGATGAAAAGGTTGACTTCGTAGTGATTGCCAGGGCAAACTGAGAATAATGGTAATAAAAGTTCGTGATGTATTTTGATGGGATGCAACTATATAATAACATTGATGGTTAAGCGAATTTTGTATATTAATTACGACTTGCGAGTATCTAAGGTTGTGGTTTTCAAATATTTGGTGAGTGACGTGGTTGTATGGAAGGTTTTAAGAGATGGCGGGACACCACTTTTATAGAATTTAAAAGAGCTAGAGTCATAATGAAGAAAAAAATAGTGGGATGTAGTGCAACCTTTAGAGAGAAGCGAGAGCAATAATATACTATTTGATTGCCAAGTCTAAAGAGGTATCTTCAGAGAGATAGAGAATTGTGTTCAGAGATGCGTGAATTCATTAATTTGTTGTGGCTATGGTAATAGTGTCACGGGTCTATCAGATGGGTTAAAAACTATTGGAAAAGGCTTAAGAAAAGAGTGTATAGACATTAGCTCTAGTGTGATGATAAGTGCTTTGTTTTTGTTTTAGAGTTTAGTAATGAGTACGATTGAATATTTAGCGAAGGATATTGTAAGATCGATGGATATGCGATCAATGATAAGCGAAGATCCATGAAGTCATAAAAATCTTCAAGGTACAATCTCATGTTGATAGATAAGGGGATTGTGTTATACGATTGAATTTACATTCAGAATTTTCATTGTAAGTCTGCATTCCTGGTGATATATTTTGTCAAGGTATGAATTGGCAAGGTGAGAAATGATCAATTGTATCAGGTATTGAGCAATTGAAAGGACTTATACCTAGGTTAAGTCATAAAGTTTATTACTATTGATTGTTAAGTACCTAAGAAGGGTTTTCATTTAAAAATGTTAGTTTATAGTAAGGTAAATGGTCAGAGTGTTTATGATGGTTGTTAGTATTGAGAGTGTGGGCTTCAGTGGAATGATGTGAAGAGTATGTGGAGTCAGCTGAATGGAAAGGGCTGGTATCGGCTGTTTGGAAGAAAACCTTTAGTTCTATTCAATAATTATTCCGTAAATTCTTATGTGACCATCTATTTCATTTTGCACATGGTTGTGAGTATGATTAACTAGCTATGCTCACGTGTGTTTTCACTTTGGTGGGTGGATCCTTAGTGGTGGATCAGGTGTACCGATCCTACGATGTTCTCTTGGTAGAATGTGGGGATCATTGGATCCAATTCTACTGTTCTTAAGGGCAATCTACAATCACAATTACTAAATCTAGAATTTCGATAGTGTTGTTAGGGAGTTTGTATGCTTGGACATATCCTTCGATTAGTATATGATGTCTAAAGATCAAATTTTTATAACTTAAGCTCATGGGAATTTATGTTGTGGTATGGAGATGTTGTTAAGAACTCTGATTGATCGGGTATGATGAGTGTGTGTTGGTTGGTTTAGGTTCATTTCTAATTGTAGCGAGTATTGATTTGGAATTTTATCATGCTTATGTGAGAAAGGATTCGTCCTGATGATTGTGATATGGTCCTTGATAACATGTTGCAGACGTGTGTACAATCAACTTTGGTGGTTATTGGGAATAGCTTTTGTTGTTAGTTAAACTTACATACAACCATATTTATCACTCAAGTATTGATATGACTTCATTGAGGCATTGCATGGGAGGATATGTAGGTATTGAATTGGTTGGTTTGAGGCTGGTGATGTGAAATCCATAGGGGGTTGATTTGGTGAAAGATGTTCAAGATAAGGTGAGAAACATCCAAGCTAAGCTTCTAGCAGTCTAGAGTCGACATAAAAAAGTATGCAAACTGTAAGGTAACAGACATGACATTTCAGGCTGGTGAGCAAGTTTTTCTAAAAAGTGTCACCCATAAAGGGGGTGATGAGATTCGGCAAGAAGGGCAAGCTTAGTCCTCGATACATCGGGCCATTTGAGATTCTTGACTGTGTAGGGCCAGTGGCTTATAGGTTGGCTTTACCGCCTAGCCTATCTGGAGTCCATCCAGTGTTCTATGTGTACATGTTGAAAAAGTATCATGAGGAACAAGGAGATAAAGTCCGTGGAAGTTCAATGGAAGCATCGTCGAGTTGAGGAAGCTACTTGGCAAATTGAGAAGGACATGTGACACAAGTATCCCCAGCTATTCGATGATTCAAATACTACTCTACGTTAGCCAGTTCTCCTAGTTTATCACTCGGGGACGAGTGATGGGTAAATTCGTATCTATTGTAACAACCTGTTCCTGTCATTATGGAAAAGCCAATGAGGAAAGAATTTGGGCCATAAAACTTTTGAGTAGTGACTTGGAATTTCTAGCCTAGGCCAGACTTGGATGAAATCCAAGTCAAGTATGGTCTAGGGAAATCTGGTAATGAATGGGGCATTTATTTATGAATATGATCACATAAGTGGATATCCAAGATGTTAAGGAGCATGTACGGTTCTACAGAATCAAATTCGGTCGAGTAGAACTCCCGAAAGGTAGTTTTAGAACATCAAGGTTTGAAGATGTGTTGTAAAATAGGAGCTTGGAACTCAAATTCCGAGCTTCTGTCTCCGTGCAAACTGCCAGAGCGGGGTTAGTTCTGCCAGGCAGGGGCCACTGTGGCAAAATGGGGTCCGCCGTTGTGGTCCAGTCGTGAGTTAAGTCGGGGAAAAACCACAAATCGTTATTTTCTTTAAAACTTCATTCTTGAGAGCTAAAGGACAACCCATAGCAGTTTCTTGACAGTTTTCCACATTTTCTAGCGCTAAAGGTAAGATTGTTAATCCCCTAATCCATATTTTGATTCCTAGAACTTAGAAGTTTGGGTAATTATCATTGGGGGAGGATTTTGGCCTGAAGTTGATAGTGGAAAAAGCCCTAATTGAGTATTGAGATCTTGGTTTTGGCCTAGGATTCATAGTTTGATTATTATTCGGGTAAATTAGGCCTTGTTTATTGATCCTTGCATTAATTAACTATTTAGACCAAGAACAGGCTGAAAGAATCTAGAAAAGGAAGGCCCAAGTGTCTTAGGAGGATTCAACCTTAGTTTTGAGGTAGGTGATGGTTTGATTTCCTGTTTGTGTGATATATGCCGGTTAATTGCTTCATTGTATGCATGTGTGTATGTGAATAAGGGAATGTGAATCAAATCTAATGCAAATGAGTATATATGAACAATTACTTGCCATGAAACTAATTACTTGATTGTATAACTATGGGCATTGTTCATTATAGTGTGATTGTGATTGTGGTTGTGCTGACTGGATCAGGTGTCATGTTTCGACACATATATTGGATCGGGTGTCACATCCTGACACATATATTGGATCGGGTTTCACGGTCTAACACATATATTGGATCGGGTGTCACGTTTCGATACATGCATATTGGATCGGGTGTCATGTTTCGACACACTAACAATTTGGGTGTGGGTTCCATGATAGGACCACTGTGATTATTACATTCATGTCTTCTTGTCGTTGATATTGGGAACTGTATGTTACTCCTGAAATGATGATTGATCTATGTATTCTGTATATATGTGTGTTTACTGTGTTATAATTGCTTGTCTATATTTTGCTTACTGGGGTGGCCGCGTGATCCTACTAGTACACTGTGGTTGCGTACTAATACTACACTTGGTCGTTCTTTGTTGAGTACAGGGCATCTTCAGGCGGCTACTGATAGACCTCAGCTAGGGGATCATTGATCAAAGACCAGATTCAAGGGTGAGCCAGTTCTTCCAGGCTGCCATGGATCCTTCCGTGTTTAGTCCAATCTCTTCGGACTCAGACTATTTAGTTAGGCTTGCTTATCTTAGTTTAGGGGTTGCACCCCTTTTCCTTAGAATGGTTGGCTTACAGAGTTTTGGTACAATGACTTCCATGTTTTAGGGGTTGAATTTCCGCAATAGTTATGTTAGTTGATTTGTTAAACTTTTGAAGTTTATGGGAACTCCATATTTCATTAGTCATTTAAACCTGCTTCCGTATCTTTAAATGTTCTAGTTTTCTTTAAGTTGCTTAGTTGGGTTGTAGTAATGGTTCTCCCACTAGAGGGTTAGTGTGAGTTCCAATCACGACGGTCTGGGTTGTGACAAAATGTCACCTATTAAAGAGAGAGAGAGAAACGAGGGATTTTGAGTAAAAATCTAGAAAGAGGTGAAATGGGTAATGCTTTTTTTCTTTTTCTTTTTTACTAGGTAGTGGGGTAAAATGCTTTGAAAGTGGAACTAGGGAAAAAGCGTGAAAAGTGGGAATTTTTTTTATGCGTTAAAGTGTTATTTGCTGTTTAATAATTAAATATATCCATAAAATATAAATAAAGTATACTATAGCTATATTAATATAATATTTAATGGAGTTTGCCATTTTCTGTAGTTAACTTACAAAAATGACTATAGTTTTAGGGTTATTAGATTGGAATAGCTATAAGTATGATATTTAAAAAAAATAGCTACACTTTGTGTCAAAATGGCTATATTCCATGCATATGTCGTTTTTCAAAAATATAAAAATACATCCAAATTAAATTTCCCAATAAATAAGGCAAATATGTTAATGTGACTATCATTTCATCCCTTAAATCCTTTAATTTGACACTTTAAATTAGTGATAATCACATTATGGCCACTACCCTATAGGTTTCTCATCAGTTTAAAAATAAAAATTATCTTTAATCTTTCTTCTTCAGTTTTAGCCTAACAAAATTTAATTCTATGGCAACTATCACAATGTTGATTCGGCATTCCGGAAAATGGAGCGAAGAGAATTGCTATGTAGAATATATTATTGATGGGATAGTGTCGAAGGAATATAGGAAATTTTTTCAAAATGTCAATATTTTAGCATTTAATAGGACCTCTTAGCCACATTTTCAATATTTATTAAAAATGTCAATATTTTCTTTTGGTATAGGGCTAATATGTATTATTTTCATTTGTTTAATTTTAAATAATACAATTAGTTAATAACAGAAAGGAGAAAATTATGAGAGAAAATATTTTAAAAACTTTTAAACTGAGATTTAAATAGAGAGATATTGAGATACATTTGTGAGGACAAAAATGCAAAACTTTTGATGGCCTACCGTTAGAATGAATGCAAATAAAAAAGAAATACAAACAAAAAATATGTTCTTTTCCAGATAATCAGCTAGAAAGATACTATGATGAACTACTAACTTTGTATCCACTATCGAGGTTGAATACAGTTTGATGACAAAAATATAAAACTAGTAGGCATACAGTTAGAATAAATACAAAATAAGAAGCAATATAACAAAAAATATGTTGTATTCCACATAATCCCCACAAAATAATATTATGTACTACAAAAGTTGTATCTAAACAAAAATTATGTTGTATTCCACAAAATCAGCTGCAAAGATACTATTGTGAACTACTAACTTTGTATCCACTTCTGAGGATGAATACAATTTGATGACCTAAATACAAAACTAACAGGCATACAAATATAAGAAATACATAAATATGTTGTATTCCACAGATTCCCAGCAAAATGATATCATTAACTACAGAAGTTGTATCCAATTCAAAGTATGAAAATAAAATGAAGATAAAATTACAAAACTTGATAGCATACAGTTAGAATGAATACAAAATTTATGTATAAAAATCAATGGAAGCTGATGAATACACTGTAGTTTAGTTATGAGTTGTATCCAAGCATAAATAATTTTTTTTACAAGGGAATACATATTATGTTCCCAGATTATTTAAATTTGAAAGGGAACAAGGGAATACATATGCACATAAAGCAATTTTATCTTCATGAAGTTGTTCATCCACTATTTGATCTTCATCAGCCTTTTTGACTTCACTACTGATAGACGAAGAGCCTATCGTTTTCTTTTTCTTTTCATTGTTTGTGTCCTTGCTCTTGATGATGTTTATATTCTGTAATTGAAGAAGGTTTTGCATGCGAATAGGGTCATGCAGATTCTTAGATCTGCTTTCTTCCGCCATTCTAGTCGTCGATCCTACATTGTTGGCTTGTCCTTGAGTGATACAAAGATCAAAAGACCAATTTTTTTTTAAAAAAATCGATCATTACATGGAATACCTCTTGTAGTCCTCTTTGAATCCGCCATTAGAGAAGAATTTTGAATTTTTTCTTATCAAAAACCCTAATAAAAAATAGAGGTACTATGCAATTATATAAACAAATATATTGAAAGGTTTAAATAGATGCAAATCAGTAAAATACATTAAAATTGAAAAAAGGCAAATACCTAAATCAATGGGATTGTTGTGAATATCTTTTGGGAGATTTTCTTTACAAATTTCTAAAAATAATTGAAAAAAATGTGTAACGACCTGTTCCCGTCGTTATGGAAAAGCCAATGGGAAAAGAATTTGGGCTAGAAAACTTTTGAGTAGTGACTTGGAAATTTCCAGCCTAGGCCAGACTTGGACAAAATTTGAGTTAGGTAAGGCCTAGGGAAATTTTGTGATGAATGGGGGATTTAATTATGAATTTGATCACATGAGTGGATAGCCAAGGCGTTAAGGAGCCTGTACAGCTCTACGGAATCGAATTCGGGCAAGTGGAACTCCCAAAACTAATCTTAGTGTGAAAGGGTAGTTTTAAAACGTCAAGGTTTGAAGGTGTGTTGTAAAATGGGAGCTTGGAACTCGAATTTCGAGCTTCTATCTCCCCGCAAGTCACCAGACCGGGGTAAGTTCTACCATGGCAGGGCCACTATGGCGGGATAGGTTCTACCCTGGCGGGCAAATCGCGAGTTAAGTCGGGGAAAAACCCCAAAATTATTATTTTCTGCAAAATTTCGTTCTTGAGAGATAAAGGACAACCCATAGCAGTTTCTTGACAGCTTTCCACGATTTCAAGCCCTAAAGGTAATATTATTACTCCCCAAATCTGTATTTCGATTCTTAGAACTTAGAATCTTGGGTAATTATTATTGCGGGAGGGTTTTGGCTTGAAGTTGATGGTGGAAAAGCCCTAATTGAGTATTGGGATCTTGGGTTTGGCCTAGGACTGATAGTCTGATTATTATCCGAGTAAATTAGGCCTTGTTTATTAATCCTTGCATTATTTAACTATTTTAGACAAAGAACAAGCGGAAAGAATCCGAAAAGGGAAGGCTCAAGTGTCTTAGGAAGGTTCAAGCTTGGTTTCGAGGTAGGTGATGGTTTGGTTTCCTATTTGTGTGATATATTCCAGTTAATTGTTTCATTGTATGCATGCGTGTATGTGAATAAGGGAATGCGAATCAAAACTAATGCAAATGAGTATATATGAACAATTACATGCCATGAAACCAATTACTTAATTGTATGACTATGAGCGTTGTTCATTATGGATGTGATTGTGATTGTGGTTGTGCTAACTCGATCGGGTGTCACATCACAACATATATATTGGATTAGGTGTCACGTTCTGGCACATATATTGGATTCGGGTGTCACATTTTGACACATATATTGGATCAGGTGTTACGTTCTGACACATATATTGGATCGGGTGTCACATTCTGAGACATGTATATTGGATCGGGTGTTACGTTCCGACACACTAACAGTTTGGGTGTGGGTTCCATTAGAGGACCACTGTGATTATTACATTCATGTCTACTTGTCGTTGATATTGGGAACTGTATGTTACTCCTAAAATGATAATTGATATATGTATTCTGTATATGTGTGTCTACCGTGTTGTAATTGCTTGCATATGTTTCGCTTACTGAGGTGGTTGCTTGATTCTACCAGTACTCTGTGGTTGTGTACTGATACTACACTTGCTCGTTCTTTGTTAAGTATAGAGCATCTTCAGGCAGCTACTGATAGACCTCAGCTAGGGGATCATTGATAGAAGACCGGATTTAAGGGTGAGCCAGTTCTTCCAGGCTGCCTGGATCCTTCCGTGTTTAGTGTGCTCTTTTTAGACTCAGACTGTTTAGTTAGGCTTGATTATGTTAGTTTAGGCATTGCACCCCTTTTCCTTAGATTGGTTGGTTTACAGAGTTTCTGTACAATGACTTTCAGGTTCTAGGGGTTGAATTTCTGCAATAGTTATGTTAGTTTATTTGTTAAACTTTCGGAGTTTATGGGAATTTCATATTTCATTTGTCATTTAAACCTGCTTTCGTATCTTTAAATGTTCTAGTTTTCGTTAAGTTGCTTAGTTAGGTTTTATTAATGGTTCTCCCATCAGAGGATTAGCGTGGGTGCCAATCACGACAGTCTTGGTCGTTACAAAGTTTGTATCAGAGCCCTAGGTTTGTTGATCTCATTGTACCAAAACGAGTCTAGTAGAGTCTTGCGGAACGGTATGGAGACGTATGTACTTTTCTTCGAGAGGCTATAGGACTTCAGGAAATCTCATTTCTTTCTTTCTTCATGATATTACTTGAATCCAATTGGTATCTAGGTGATACAAATTGGTATTTTTCCTCCTTCACTCTATGGTCAGAACTAGAGCAACAGAAGTGGTAACACCAACACTAGCAAGAGGGGATGTGTCCTTCCAAATAAACATGTTTACTCGATTCAATGTGGGCATGTAATGACTAGTGACAAACATGAGGTTTTTATTATGTTCTTGAGGTTGAAACCTTCATTCTTCATGGGTACTGAATCTGAAGATTCTTATGATTTTCTTGTTGATTGTCATGATTTGCTTTATAAAATGGATACAGTAGAGCGATTTGGTGTTGAATTTATGATATACCAGTTCAAGGGAGATACCAAAATGTGGTAGTTGTCTCATGTTGAGTGCCGACTATGTAAATGCACTGCTCATGACTTGGGAAACAATTTGTAGCTTTCTTTTTGGAGAAGTATATACCCTGAACTTAGAGGGATAATAGAAGAGATGAGTTCCTGAATATAGAGCAACATATATAATATACTTGTTGCTGCCTTTAAGGCAATTTTTTTGTGTTTTATACAAATATGGTACTCCACTGTACTTCGGTCTAAAAGAACAAATTCGTCGCTTTGTAAAGGGATTAAGGTCGGATTTGTAGATTCAAGATTATAGGTGGCTGCTTCAGCAAAATCTTTTTCAGGAAGTGGTTGATTCTGTGATAGAGGAAGAATGAGGTGAAGTCGGAAGACTTTGCCAAGGTGATAACATTCAAGAAGTTTTGTAAGGGACGACTAGATATTGAACACCATTACTTTGGAAAATACATTTACTATTGTTGTCATAACATGTATAGGTTGCTTAGTAAATGATGAAATTATGTTGCGACAATTGAGGTTAGAATCTCTAATGCGATTTCCTAGAGTAAGTGTATATCAAGGAGGGTCATGATACGACTACTACAATAGCAGTGATGCTTACTTGGTTAAGTTATTAAATGTGTTATATTTGTGGAGAACCTAGACATATGAGGATGAAATCATCAAGGCCATGGATGCCGGGGAAATAGTAATGCAGGTAGGAGAGCAGTGCCGCTAGGCAAGGTGGTTGCCCGTCAAGATGACGGGGATCAATTTATGCCTTTCTAGGTAAGATGGAGGCTGAGGTGTTTGATGCAGTGATCACATGTGTTATTCTTGTCTATGATCGAATAAATACTATTTAGTTTGATCCGAGTTCTACTTATTCATATGTGTCAGTTCAATTTGCCTTGAGATTTGATGCGGTTTGTCTTGTGATTGATGCCCCCATCCATGTTTCTACCGAAGTTGGAGAGTCAGTCATAGTCACCCAGGTATATCGTGCTTGTCCTGTTCTGTTTATGGTTTTCAGACTTGGGCTGATTTGGTTATTTTGGATATGACTAACTTCAATATAATCTTAGGCATGACTTGGTTGTCCTCCTATTATGTTGTGCTTAATTGTAATGCTAAGTCTGTGACTCTAGAAATACCGGGTAGGGAAAAATTAGAGTGGGAAGGGGTGTACAAGCCTAAGCCAGCTAAGGTCATATAATTCGTGCGGGCTAGGAAACTGGTGGGGCAGGGGTGTTTGGCTTATTTGATTCATATACGGGAGGTTGATATTGAGCCTCCCTCTATTGAGTCTATTCCTGTAGTGTTTGAATTCAAGGAAGTGTTTCATACCGATTTGCCTGGTATGCCTCTGGATAGAGATATAGATTTCTGCATTGACTTGGAACCTGGCACCCGCCTCATCTCCATTCCTCCTTATCGCATGGCTTCGACAGAATTGAGAGAGCTTAAAGCTTAAATCCAGGAGCTTCGTGATAAAGGTTTCATCCGTCCTAGTGCTTCCCCATAGGGTGCTCTTGTCTTGTTTGTTAAGAAGAAGGATGGTAGTATGCGGACTGATGATTTTATCTTAAGCCATAAAGGAGTGGATTGATGCCAGAATGACAAGCTAAAGAAAGTCCCATTGAGTATACTTGGGTGAAGGAAATGAATGATTTTAGTAAGAAAGTGCGTATACCATTAGGTTAGTCCTTTGAATTTGATGAGTATACCTGAGTTTGAGGTGTCATGTCAATGAAAACGTTGACTTCGTAGTGATAGTCAGGGATAACTGAGCATAATGGTAATAATAGTTCGTTATGGATTGTGATGGGATGCAACTATATAATAAGATTATTGGTTAAGAAAATTTTGTATATTAATTACGACTTGCGAGTATCTAATGTTGTGGTTTTCTAATATTTGGTGAGTAACATGGTTGTATGGATGGTTTTAAGAGATGGTGGGATACCACTCGAATTGAATTTAAATGAGCTAGAGTCATAATGAAGAAAAAAATAGTGGGATGTAGTGCATCCTTTAGAGAGAGGCGAGAGCAAGAATATTTTATTTGATTGCCAAGGCTAAAGAGGTATCTTCAGAGGGGTAGATAATTGGGTTCAGAGACGCGTGAATTTATTAATTTGTTGTGGCTATGGTTGTAGTGTCACATGTCCATTTGATGGGTTAAAAACTATTGGAAAAGACTTGAGAAAAGAGTGTACAAACATTAGCTCGAGTGTGATGATAAGTACTTTGTTTTTGTTTTTGAGTTTAGTAATGAGTACGATTAAATTTTTAGCGAAGGATATTGTAAGATCGATGGATATGCGATCAATGATAAGCGAAGATCCATGAAGACATACAAATCTTCAAGGTACAAGCTAATATTGATAGATAAGGGGATTGTGTTATACAGTTGAATTTACAATTCAAATTTTTCATTGTAAGTCTGCATTCGTGGTGATATATTTTGTCAAGGTATGAATTGGCAAGGTGAGAAATGATCAATTGTATCAGGTATTGAGCAATTGAAAGGACTTACACATGGGTCGAGTTGTAAAGTTTATTATTGTTGATTGTTAAGTACCTAAGAAGGGTTTTCATTTAAAAGTGTTAGTTTATAGTAAGGTAAATGGTCAGAGTGTTTATTATGGTTGTTAGTATTGAGAGTGTGAGCTTCAGTGGAATGATGTGAAGAGTATGTGGAGTCAACTGAATGGAAAGACCTGGTATCGGCTCTTCGGTAGAAAACCTTTAGTGCTATTCAATAATTATTTCGTAAATTCTTATGTGACCATCTATTTCATTTTGTACATGGTTGTGGGTATGATTCACTAGCTATGCTCCGTGTGTTTTCACTTTGGTAGGTGGATCCTTAGTGGTGAATCATATGTACCGATCCTGTGATGTTCTCTTGGTAGAATGTGGGGATCATTGGATCCAATTCTACTATTCTTAAGGGTAATCTACAATCACAATTACTAAATCTAGAATTTCGATAATGTTGTCGGGGGTTTGTATACTTGGACATATCTCTCGATGAGTATCTGATGTCTAAAGATCAAATTTTTATAACTTAAGCTCATGAGAATTTATGTTGTGAGATGGAGATGTTGTTAAGAACTATGATTGTTCGGGTATTATGAGTGTATGTTGGTTGGTTCAGGTTCACCTATAATTGTAGCGAGTATTGATTTGGATTTTTATCATGCTTATGTGAGAAAGGATTCTTCTATATGATTGTGATAAGGTCCTTGATAACATGTTGCAAACGTGTGTACGATCAACTTTGGTGGTTACTGAGAATCACTTTTGTTGTTAGTTAAGCTTACATACAACTATATTTATCACTCGAGTACTGAGTTGACTTCATTGAGGCATTGTATGGGAGGATGTGTAGGTATTCAATTAGTTGGTTTGAGGCTGGAGATGTGAAACCCCTAAGGGGTTGATTTGGTGAAAGATGCTTAAGATAAGGTGAGAAGTATCCAAGCTAAGCTTCTAGCAGTCCAGAGTCGACAGAAAAAAGTATGCAGACCATAAGGTAACTGACATGACATTTCAGGCTGGTGAGCAAGTTATTCTAAAAAGTGTCACCTATTAAGGGGGTGATGAGATTCGGTAAGAAGGCAAGCTTAGTCCTCGATACATCGGGTCATTTGAGATTCTTGACTGTGTAGGGCCAGTGGCTTATAGGTTGGCTTTACCGCCTAGCCTATCTAAAGTCCATCCAGTGTTCTATGTATACATGTTGAAGAAGTATCATGAGGACCAAGGAGATAAAGTCGGTGGAAGTTCAACGGAAGCATTGCCGAGTTGAGGAAGCTACTTGGGAATCTGAGAAGGACATGCGAGACAAGTATCCCCAGCTATTCGATGATTCAGTTACTACTCAACTTTAGCCAGTTCTCCTGATTTATCACTCGGGGACTGAAACGACCCCAAAAATGCCCGAAAATGTGCTTCGAAAACACCTATAATTGTAATTTCCATATATCTCAAAATCTGTGCATGATTTCGGAAATTCGACTTCATATTCTTATTCATGGGGTCAAATTGAGTGGGAGATGGGTCTAACCCGAATTTTAGAG
>JAJOOF010012935.1:0-15060 GCA_029582545.1 Solanum lignicaule | reverse complement strand
TGGAGCAAACTATTGAACGGTATACCCGTAGGTCTCAAATAGCGCACCAACTTGCAGAACAAAATGAATTATGGACTGGGAGGTTCAAAATAAAGTGGAAGAAGAATTATGAAAGTTCAAAAAGGCACTTTGTTTTTTATTGGAATATACCCACAGAGGTATACGAGGTTAGATCTATACAAGTTGATGGTACTGGTGTTAATCCTCATTGTGTTTCACTGAATGAAAGAAAATGTGATTGTGGAAAATGGGTTAATTTGCACTTCCCATGTTCACATGCCATGAAGGTAACTGATAGAATGGGATGGCTAGCTAGAAATTTTGTTAGCGAGCATTTCACAATAGAGAGTTATGTTGCAACATATTCTGGGTCATTCTCACCTATTGGTCATAAGGCATTTTGGCCATCTCCAAGTTTTACAAAGAGAAGTAATGAATTCTATCGTCGTCCTAATCGGCCAAGGACAACTAGAATACCTAATGAAATGGATTGTAGTTCTATAGTGTATGAGCGAGAATGTGGATTATGTAGGCAGACAGGACATGATAGGCGTCGATGTCTCAATCGTAATTAAATTTAAGTGAATAGTTATGGATCGATGTCTAATTGTATTAATTTCCTTTCAGTTATCTACTGTAATGTAACTCAAATAATCATTAATCTTTTGCAATTATGTTATTAGTGCATAAATTTTTCCAGATTTTCAGATTGCTAATAGAGGATTAATTATTAGTGTTAATTTCCCGATTTCCAGATTGCTAATAGAGGAAAAATTATTAGTGCATGAAGTTATCTACTGCATAAACTTAGAAATGTAGAGGAAAAAACAAACTTAACTTAGAAATGCTCAGATTGCTAATATTTCAAACAACTCGAAATGTTTGATACTATATAATTGGACACACAGCTAATACAAGATTGATTTACATGATTTTTCACTTCTTTCTCTTTCAATACTTCATGGTCCAATAAATGCCAGGACACACAACTCTCGAGTAGAAACTCCAAAATTGAAATCCAACGCCAGAAATTGATGTCATTTACTTCGTCCAAATAGCTTTGCACAAGCTCGCAGGGGAGATCATTATACTGGAACAAAGAATATAATTAGGACCCAAAGTAGGTCTACAGCATAATGGAAATACTCAAGAGACAAACTAAATATCTCACTGTAGAACATGTCCCAAAACCCATAAATCTTGAACAGTTCTCAGCAAATGAAAACGTTAATACTCACATTGCTTGGAGCCGCACAATGATTGATATTTACAATGATTGACTTAAGAGAATATATCACTAGTTAAAGCATAAATAAAATGAAATATATTATTCTTCAACTGTATCTAACAGCTACAAGGAAAAAAAAATTCACACAGTAAAGAAATTAAGACAACCTTTATAAAAGTTTAATGAAGATCTAAGTAGCATTCATTCTTGATATTAGCAGTCTTAGTTACAGTGAATATTCTGAGTAGGCAAAAAGTAAAGATTCAAAGCTAACACAAAACATGGTCTAGATTTCTCTCTTGTCAGCTACCAAACGATCCCTAAGAATGCACAGCCTTGCACGAAATTTTATTATAAAATTCCTCTTTGACTAAAGAACTTTCACAGCCTTGTTTCCTACAAGGCCTAATCATTCTCCAAACCCTTGAACAAAAGTTCCATGATATCTACATAAGATATAAACTCTGCAAGTAATGGCTAACCAAATAATTCAAAGGAAAGATAAGAAACAGAGAATGCATAGTACATGTGGTGTTTCGAGAAAGAGCAAAGGAAAAGAGGAGAGAGATGGATCTGCAAACCCAAGGGAGAAGAGAGAGGAGGGGGAGGACGAGTACAATGAAACCTCTCAATTATAGTTATTTGTTTCTCTTTGCTTGTTTCTTTTTGCCATGCTGGCAAAGATAGTGACTCCTTGACAAGCAATGGTAATTTTCAATTATTCAACTAAAAAGAGGAGCATTTATATCAAAAAATAATATAAAGATGTTAATAGTACCAGTCTCACAACGCTTAGGAAAAATCGTACACTTCTCCTTCACTGATGGTTCACCACATTAGTTTGCTTTCTCCACTTCATCGTTGGAGTCATCCAACTCATTACTTTCTATATTATTGTTGGAGTCCTCTAAATGATTAACAGCATCATGGGTCTCAATGGACATTAGCAACCCAGGTGATGAATTAAAGTTAGGGGCATTCTCAAAATGTTGAGGCCGAGAACCACCAAATACATTCTCAAGTGACGAAAGACTTGGATTACTTAATATTTGTGATGTTGTGTATGGGACAATATCAGTATTTGTTGGTTGATATGTCATACCTGATGCCCTAGGAGTGAACTCCTGAGTTTGGCCCCTTGAAATGGAACCAATATCAGAAGTTGTGTGATCATTTTCGGAGACTGATTCGTCCATTTCAATAGGCGCTCGTCCTTTCTCAACAGCATGAGCCATCCTACCAGCAACACCACCTTTTCCTCGCCTACGAACAGGGGGATGTAAATGATCATCATGTACCTCATCTGTTCTATAATCGACTTGTACATTAATCCTATCAGCCTCGTGCACATATGTCAAGCATTTTTCTCCTTCATTCCGGACCATTGCACGAAATATGTATAAATCCTCCATTAATGGCTGATCACCAAGTGCTCTCGCTTTATCAACCATGGAATGAATATGACGCACCTACACAAAGATCAATTCTTTTTCTAACAAGTATTTTCGATTCTTTTTTCTAACAGATGCTCAAACAAAGATCAATCTGAAGCACTTATATAATATTTTCTAAGAAAAAACATAGGTAACAATTTTCCAAGTCAAAATTTTCGAGAAGAAGTAATATTTACCCTGCCATTGATATATTCTCAAAAGATAAATCAAGAACACACAGAATCTAATACATACCATTGTGTCATATGTCGTTGAATTTGGTACATAACCTTCTTGTTGTTGAGGACGCTGAGTAGGATTATCGATAACAAGACGAGTAATGCGTCTGAACCAAATAAGGTAAGGGTCATCATATCGAAGTGGTTCATGATTGAATGGTGCATCACAAATATATTGAAGTCGTTGGTTTCAAAAAGGCAACCATTGTGCATGCTCCAACTTCCAATTTGTATTTGATCTGCCCCTACGATCATAGTGAAAATGTGTGGCGTCAAATAGAAATGGAGTTGGTATCGTTTGTTTCAATCCAAATTGTCTCATAACTCGATCAGGCAAGTGAACCTCGATGACATCCCAACAAAAAATTGGAGCTCTAACACGCCATATGTCTCGTCCAATTCGACAATAGTCAGGAAGATTCTCAATTAAGTCATCCGAATATGGTTCCCAAATAAACTACAAAAATAGAAAAGAAATGAGTTTCAACTACAATATATACATAAAAAAATTTTAAAAACCCTGTATACCATCATACCTGATCCTCTGTCATGGAATCAAGTGCATCCCTAAAAACTTTCAACACATGCTTAGTGTTATCAGTCCAACTAAAATGTGCAAACCAACTAGTAGCACATGGACCCCTAGGTAAACCAACAAAAAAATTATTTTCGGTGTCCCTTTGTGCTATTACCTGAGGTTTGAGGATAGTAACTCTTTCCCATGCCCAAATCTAAACATAATATATAAATATATAATTATGAGATTATAAACTAGAAGAAATATTTATAAATAATTGATGTAGTTATTAAGTATACCTGGAGTAGTGATAGAAATCCAGCTATCTCGTTTTGGTTACTCTTTGAGGCCTTACAGAGAAAGCGATACAAGCACGCTAAGGTTGCACTACCCCAACTATAAGAGCTAACTACACTGTGATCCTCAAGCATAGGAAGGAACATAAGCTTTAAATAGTTGCCAGATGTATCTGTCATCATCATACCAGCAATCATCCAAAACATGTAACATCTAGCCATTTGATTGATCATATCTTGTGTTGCCAAGTCAGGTAACTGTAGTTGCTCGAGCATATGTGCATTAAGTGCAGTTACCTTGAGGCTACTACGGTTGAAGTCTTAAGGACGTGGAATAAAACCTAACAATCTTTGACAAATATTTTGCCAATCCCATATGGTCCTTATCGACTCATCACCAAGTACTGGATCACCATTCACAGGTAAGCCATACAACACTTCTACATCTTGCAAGGTGATTGTCGCCTCACCCGTCCTAAAGTGAAACATATGAGTCTCAGGACGCCATATCTCTACTAGTGAAGTGATCAAGCTACGATCAATACTAGGTCGATTTGATCTATAAACACCATATAATTCTGATAATTCAATCACTTCTAAGACTCGTGGATGAATGGGATATTTCTTTACGAGGTCCCAAAATTTTCCATCACACCTCCTCGTATTTAAAATCATATTAACATTTCCATCTCATATATCCCGTGACCTATGGGTAAGTTGTTGAGTTAATACTGATGGTTCAAGTGGACCGGGATCCAATTGGTATGCACTATAACCAGCCATATACGTATCTATTAAAATGGAAAACACGTATGAAAGTAAATTAAATATTAATGTTAGTTCAAAATATAACAAGCAAATCAAAATAAATGTACTGTCACCTAATGTTTCATTAAAAATTTGGAAAATGAACTCAATTTTAGTAGAGGCCGATTGCAGGTCAACCTGTTATAGTCTTCCATTCCATTTTCATGTGAACATTTTTTTCATTGTTTCTCTTTGCATCAACAAGATGCATCAATTCAAAATGAAAACACAACATACAAATTAGAATTTCTTGAGTGATTATTCTATATAACCAAAATGATATAAATTCGAGAAGATATAAATTCTAAAATTCAAGCATTCCTTCTACTATTTTGTAAGGAAACAAAAAACATACCTCAAGGCTCTAACACAGAAAAACTAACTTGATTCCAAGCTTTTCGAAAGATTTATAGCCATAATTTATCGTGAAACTCGATATAACAAGAAATCCCCAAAATTGATTTTGAAATAGAAAAGCTACCGTTTATCCACGAAATTAGGTTTTGACCTGAACTAGGCCAATCAAGAATCAGTGAATAGATCATACACAGGAATAAAATATAACATTCATACAGGGATTCAAAGATAAAATTGATGTTCTCTTCGTCTAGTTGCAACAATAACAGTTAAGGAAAAGAAGGCATGATACAAGACATGGTGGAGTACAACACAACAAAGATTAAATTGCTTACTGAGAACTCCCGCGTCACCAGTGAGCTGGATCTGAGTGATGCTGGGGTCGTTGGTATTCTGGTCAATCGCCGCCAAGGGTGACTACCTCGCTGCAAAGAGAGGAACAAGAACGTCAGGGAGCTCGATTCGTAGCTGCAAAATCTTGGAAATGGACTTGGACACATACCTGGAAAGAAGCTGAAGGGGCTGAGATGAAGTGAAAGAAGAAGGTTTCTCAAAACCACCATAGTTGTAGATCTAGACTAACCAATGTATTTTGGAAAGTTCCTTCTGTATTTTCTTTTGGTATTTTTGTTTTGTTTGGATGGTGACATTTGTGGATATGAATGAATAAAAGGTCCACGTGACCACAATTCACTTTTTTTTGTTTAAAATATGTGGGTAACGTTTTACACTCAAAACGCTACTCATAGTAACGTTTTACACCTAAAACGTTACTCATAGTAACGTTTATTTATTTAACATCGTCAACCCCGTCAGTTTTTGTCCGTTGAATTTTTAAAATAAAAATAACCTAAAACGTTACCATGAAGTACGTTTATACTACTTTTGTAAAAAATTTAAAAAGCGTATTAGTTTGGTGAATTGGTTTTTAAAATAACTTATTTTGGTCAAAAATTCCTAATCTTTTTCCCTTTTTCATTTAAGTTCTACTTCTATTTGGTAATATAGCTTAAGCCTTGAGGCTTTGTGAAAACCCGAAACTTTATGGGATATTCGACATGTCTAGAAAAATATGTGTCTTTTTTTATAGACGTGATCTACAGTTCAGGATAAAGTAGCCTCCGGAAAATCTCAACGGGGTCTTAGGGTTTGAAAAACTTTATATTTAATTTGTATTAAAATATTATTAAATATAAACAAAGTATATTACTTGAATAATTTTTATATATACTCAAAGTTGTAATTAATCAAATCACCAGCGCTTTCTCGGAACTTTTCTAATTCATTTTTTTTTTAATTCCTTAATCTACAATTTTAGTACCATTCTTTCCAATTCGATTCGCATTTCAGCCAAACAAACCTAAAAATAGAAAATGTAATCTTGATTTAATGCTACAGCTTGAATTTTTAAGTCAATATTATGGTTGACCTTCTTTTAGGGTTTAAATGATCGAAGAACAAAATTAACATAATAAAAAAGGATTACGTGCTGACAAACTAATTTAAAAAACATCACCCTGTGTATAGCATGTACTTATATAAATTAAAATCTTGCGGATGTGAATAACATGTGTAATAGCCACAATTAGATTCAATATTACCACAAAAGAAGTGTAAATCAATTAATATCAGACTATACCAAAAATGATCTTTAACGACAATTAATTGATGATAATAGATAAATTATTGCTAAATATATTTTTTTAAAGGCAATTAACACTCTTTGTAAACAGTGGTGGATCCAGAAATTTTATATCATAGGTGCTCAAATTTTTTTAGCTCATAAATTGCTACATTAAATGGGTGCTCAATTAATACATTTCAATGGAATACTAAATTTTATACATAAATAGCACTAATGTTTGTCACAAAAGGCAGTGGATGCTTAAGCACCCATATACACTGTTGACACCCAATTTTGGACCTCCACAATATAAATTAATTATCGAGCTTCCTAAATTCCAAATGATTTGAAATAATTGGCTTTATAAAATTCGAAATAATTTTCAAGTCATTTTAAGTAGTTTTGTCATTTATATAAATTTTTAAATAATATATATGTTTTAAATAATTATGTATATAATTAGTATATTTTATGAATATTCAAAAACTGTCTCAAAAGATTTTGTTTTGATTAAATATTTAGTTAATTAGTTTAGTTATATAATAGTTTATATTTTAAATTAATTAGTTTATAATTAAGTTAATTATTTTATTTTGTTAAGATTAATTTTGTTTTGATTAAATATTTAGTTAATTAGTCTAGTTATATAATAGTTTATATTTTAAATTAATTAGTTTATAATTAAGTTAATTATTTTATTTCGTTAAGATTAATTTTGTTTTGATTAAATATTTAGTTAATTAGTTTAGTTATATAATAGTTTATATTTTAAATTAATTAGTTTATGATTAAGTTAATTATTTTTATTTCGTCAAGATTAATTTTGTTTTGACTAAATATTTAGTTAATTAGTTTAGTTATATAATGGTTTATATTTTAAATAGTTTATAATTAAGTTGATTATTTTTATTTCGTTAAGATTAAGAATCTTGTTAATTAATTAATATTAATTCATCTTATTCAAATTTTAGCCGAATTTGCTAAGAAAACTCAATTTGGCTAAACTTATAATTTTGGCGACCTCACCCTAAATCTAATTCTACCAATAATCAGCCCACTATATTTTTCAGTTCCATGACAATAAAAAAATAAAAATAAAAAATAAAATAAAAAGAGAAACGAACCCAAGCCCAATTTCAATGCCCCACTTTTCAGCATTACACACCATAGCAAACAAAATCACGCCTTAGGCGTCTTCTCCTTCATCGCTAAAACCCAGAAACAATCCAACCCGACCCCAGTTCCTTTCTTCTTCTTCTTCAGACGAAACCCAGAAAGCTAGTAAATGTCAACATCCGCAGTCGCTCAGACCGGAAATCCCGTAGCAAATCGCATCCTCCTCTTCCCCTCTCCCTTCTTTTCCGTTGAAAATTGATGCAATGGACAGCTTTATTTCTTATCTCTTCGAGATTTCAAATTTCGAATTTCATTCTGATCCATATTTTTAACCTGTTTTTCCTTTTTTTTTAAAATTGGAATCTCCCCTATAAATACCTCTGCTCTTTCATGTTAAAAAAAAAAAAAAAAAGAGAAAAAAAAAGGGGACGGACAAAGAGGAAAAAAAACATAGGAATTTGAAGGTTGGAGAATAATATTCTTTGAAATCAAACCCACGAAAATTTGAGCCTCGAATTTTTCGATTTTCTTTCAAGTTCTTTTGCTTTTGCTTATCGGTTGGTGAGAATCGCTATTCAAAGCTCGTTTGTTCCGGTTGCTGCTCACAAAGAGGTAATTTCTGTCCTCCTTAACATTCTTATTTCCATATCTTACTATTTCTTTTCAAATAGTGTGTTGGATGCTTTGATTACTGTAAGAAATAGGTCGCAATGCCTTAATACATTTGGAATATTACCATGTGTCATATTCTCTGTTCATTTTAGGTTATTTTGTAGGTTTCGAAATGATGTTAGACATAGATGCTTTCATGAATATGTCACTAAACCAGTTCGCTTTTGCTTGTATTTCGCTGTCTTTGAGTATCGAGCTATCCTGGTTTGTTGTTGTTAATGTTGTCATACATGTAAAGGCAAAAATCTCAACTAACTTTCTACTACCTAACATGACCCATTTTGAACAAGTCTATGCCATCTTTCTGCTTAAAATCTTAGTCTTGTTAAAGTTAAGTGTTATCTCTTAAGATTCCGTGGAGCATGAATTTATTGGCGTTGATTTTTCATGTGTATAGCGTGTTGATTTTTCTTTAGTTTAAGATCAATTGCTAGTGGTTTGGTCATATGTTATATAATCTTTGTACTAGTCTACTATGATAAAGAATGAGCTTATGCTTAGTTGATTTTCGGTAGCGCGCAAGTGAGATCGTACAGATCACGTGTTAAGCCATATTGTTGTTTACTTTATTAGAATCTAGACCTTGTTTTAGTTTGAACTTATTTTTTTCAAGCAATCGCAGCTACTTTCTTTCTCTTCCACTGCCATATTGTTGTTTACTTTATTAGAATCTAGACCTTGTTTTAGTTTGAGTTTGTTGAATATATGATTAAGTGTCATACACTATTAATGAGGACAATTTCCATGTTGCTTAGCATTTTCGTTCACCGCATTAAGTGCTACTGCTTAACAAATGTCCTTTCTTATGGATATTGTGTTTGTCTGTGCGTATTTGTGCTTGCAACTTGTTAGTTTGTGTAGTAGTGTTGCTATATTTAATATTGGAATAGAGCCCTTTTCATCTTCTTTTGCTTAACTAATTGGGTCTGCTAAGTGCCTTCAACTTTTTTATTTATTTTTTTTGTTATTATTTTTTTCCTAGGTGCAATTAGTTGGCATTTTTAGGCTTTTATAGATGGTTTTAATTTTGAATATTGTGTGATGTGTGTCATTGGTCAAATGTGCAGCATGTTTATCATTTAAAATATATGTATTTTCCATCATGAACACATCATTGTTTAGGCCGTCTTAATGTTCACCAATACTACTAATGGTAGCCTATCATCTGTTTAAAACATGATACATATCTCTCTGGTAGTTGGTTGCCTAAATAATAAGTTATATGTTGTTGAAACTTCATGTCCCAATTGAATTATTTATGTATCCATAAATATTAATCCTCACCTTCGTTTTGTTACATGTGAAATTTGCTCGGAGTTCAACATAAACTCCTATCTCCTTTCCTTGCATTTCCTCGTTGGGCCAAAGGCCCAATTTTACCTCTTAAACGAGTCATCCCCTATACATTCGGAAGCTGTTAAAGGTCCTGGAGACCTAACGTATTGCCGGTAATTAATTCAAAAGCCCAAGAAATGGGCTGTATACATGTTGTATACAGCAGTATACATTCATTATACAACCAATTACAGCTCAAAACGCAAAAGTACAGGGCTAAGGAGAAATACAGGTGTTTGGAAGTTGGAGATACATGGAAAGGGCTGATATACATCAGCTGTATACCAAAAACGGGATTGAGTAAATCCCCAGAAATTACAGCGAAATTGGCCCAAAAAAGGAGGCCCAAATTCAATTTCTAACTTATTTAATTGTGTGATTATTTATTTATTTGTTTTTTTTTCATTTTTTTTATTTGCGATTTAATTTAATTAAATTCCCCAAAAGATAAACCATATTCTTTATGTTAGTTTCTTTAAAAATAATTCATTTTATCAACTCTTATACTTATTCAAATATTTTTTAGACAAAACTTTCACTTATCTTTAATTAGATTAAAATAATTTCTTGGTTTATCTACCAAGTTGGTTCGAATTATTATTTCTAAAAAATGACGTAAATAAATTTTAATTAATCTAATTTTGTTAAAATCCTAATTGACTGAGTTGTTTCCATTAAGATCCTATTTTCTAAAAATTTAAAATTTATTCTTTATTTAACTATTTTATCAAAGTTAATCGAATATCGTAAAATATTATATATTTTTTGTTCCTAAATAATTTTTCCCTTTTTTTTTAAAAGATATGTTCTTTAAGGGTCTTCTTCATTTAAATCACCTTTTTCTTTTTTCTCATTTCAAAATTGTTCTAAGTTAAAGTATTTTTTTAAAAAAACTTTTTAAAAATGTTAGTCAAACCTTTTGAATTGATTAATAATAATAAAAAATATATACTTATTTAAGTCATTTTCTCAAAAAAAAAACGTTAGTCAATCAATTTAAAATGATTTTCATGCTTTAATTTATTGGTTTAAATTATTACTTTAAAATGAATTAAATAAATTCTTATTAATCTAGTTTTATTAAAATTCTAATCAGTTGTATTTCAAGTCAAATGTTTCATTTTGGATCCTTTTTTTTTTTCTTTTTTTTTTTAATAAAAATGAAATAAAATGCGTCATTTATTTAATTATTTTCTTAATCAAATATATTATAAGTTATTATTTTTATGTTAAATTATTTTTTATTTTTTATTTTTTTCTCTAAAAATAGTCAAATATATTTTAGTCAAGTCGCAGGTCAACCGCATGTTAGCGGATACTTCGAATGCTTAAACCCTTCTCGAAGTGTAAATTGAACCCCGAACCCTTTTTGGTATTTTCAAATGATTTTTTCTGTTTAAATCTTTGGAAATTATAAGTTTTCTAAATTTCTTTAAAAAATTAAGTGGCGACTATTTCTAAGTATTTCTAAAATTGTTTTATACTTAGAACATTTCAAAGAGTGATTTTTCTAGAAATAGCTAAATTACGACACGACATGCACAAGGTAGGACCGCCACGGATGGTAAATGTCCCTTAAGCCTATAACAATATTGAATCAAATGACAATTAACTAATGTCAATAAAAGTTTTAACTGTCTTTATTAATATACATATATATTACCACTAAAGATTTTTTTTGGGTTATAGTGTCACTACTAGCTTGTTATTCAATGCATATATATTGTGGATTTTTTATAGTCTATTGACATGATTAACTTGTCCCATTTTATAAACTTTTCTGCGCGTATACTCACTCGATCAGGAAGTTTGACTTGTGTTTGAAGTTTAAAATACCCAAATTTAAAGTTTTATATAGGTGAAGTTTAAATATAAAATTAATAGAACTTCAATATTTTTATCGAAATTTTATTATTTTTATCAGAAGTTCATGTATTTATTACTGAAGTTCAAATGTCATCCACAAAATTTCAACTTTATTTAAACGGCTAATTTTCTTTTTCCGGTTAAATTTTATTTCTCTACTTAAAAATAAAGCTTTAGCCGTGTGAGATTTATTTCCTAGTTCAACCAGATAAACTAGAAATTTTACATCGTCCTAACACCTTTTCCACATGATACTATTTTTCAGCCACACATATTATATAATTCCATAAATAAAATTTCATGATAAATAGCATAAAAAAAAAGAAAAGGAAAAACCCTATCCACATTAATTTATACTCCATATACAAATACAAAACATCAAGTAAAAAAACAAATCGAAATTAATGGTGTCAAAACTATAAATTAATTCAAATTAACCGCAACCACCACCACCACAACCACCGCAACCACCACCACCACAACCACCGCCATCACCACCACCACCACCGCAACAACAACCCTGGGACGACGATGTACCAGCATCTGCAGTAGTGCTGGTTCCAGTTGCTGCAGCAGCAGCACCACCACTAGTGTTATTATTATTACCTTTGTCCCTATCACTACTACCAACCACTGCCGCTGCACCACCGGCGACGGCAGCTGCTCCGGCGCCGGCCAACAGAACCAAATTCCCGGGTCGTAATCCGCTGGCCCCACCGCCTATTTCCACATCGCTTGCTTGAGGTTTTTTCTTATACATCTGGTATATGGCGCACGAAATGAAGGAACCGGGTATCAGAATAACGCAGAGTATGGGCACAAGAAGGAGTAACTCCATAGTAAATAAATATAGTTGTAAACTATTTTAATTAGACCCTATTTATAGCAAGTCAATATGGTTGCAGTAAATTTTAAAGTAATGAAAAATAACTGTAATCACAAATAAAATATTATGATATAGTGGTTTTATTGATAAATATATCAATACAATTCTGCTCATGTTCATCCAAGGGTCGTATCTAGGAGGGGCTCACCAGGTTCATGTGAACCCATGATCTCCTTCTGAGATTATGTAGAGTAGTGTTATAATTATTTTTTAAATACTTAAATATAGATGTGTTAACCAACACTCAAAATATTATATAATGCAATGATTATTGGATGCACCTTTCTAAGTAACGATAGAAATTTAAATCTTATAAATCTATCTTGTCTTTTTCGTCTTAAATTGGGTAACACCTCTCACATATATAAGAAGTAATTTTGGACCTATAATTTTTAATGTTTAACGAGTTCAAGTGATAAAACCTAAAGGTCATATTGATAAAATTTATATATTAATCCCACCTTTTTGTAGGAGTAATTTCCCTAGATAGTCACCCATGTTTGGTAAATTACCTAATAATATCACTTATGTTTGTTTTAGGACTACAAAACTTTACATATTTTCCTCAAAATGTACTTGACACAAAAAAACATCATCTCTCTCCTAATGGGATGCCATGTCACATTATTCTTTTTTTATTATTAACAATTTTTTAAATTTTATTTAGACAACCCATATATTATATCCAGTAAAAAAAAATTACATAGCGCCAAAATTTTGAACCCTAGTTCTGGGGGATTTAGAGGCAAATCCAATTTTTAAAAAAATATATTGCTAAAATTATCTGGATTAAGATAATTAATTATTTTTGTATTAACCTAATTGAGACTCTATAAGTATCCGGCTATAAATGCTATGTGTATAAAAACAAACTACCTAATACAAATTATATATATTTTATTTTTGTCTTCACCTATATGGAAATTCTTTTTCTAATATATGTTACAATTATCCATGTTTACGTCCAGATCAGATTAATTAAAATATACTTTATGCCACAAAAACATAAAACACACATAGACACACTTTATTCTCAATCACATATCCGAATCATAATTTTATTTTATTTTTCAAAATATTAAACTTAAAAATTTAATAATTTATATATATTTAATGAATTTTAATTATAAAATTGAAATTTGAATCAAAATTATTAAGTTTGATCGGATTCGTAATCAAAGTCTTAGCTTCGTCCATGCTCCCACATAGAGCTACAATGATTTTCTCCTTCTCTCTATAAAACTTTTCCTTTTAATTTTCAATGATATATATATATTTATTTATTTTCTCTTTTAATTTCGGTAAAGAAATTTAAATCTCGAAAGTCGGATGAATTATTTTTTAACTGAAGTTTTTATATGTCTACTGAAAATTCTAAATTATTAATTCACGACACTAATAGACAATTATTCATATTTGGATTTGCCTCCGAATCTCCCAGAACTAGGGTAGAAAATTTTGGCGCTATGTAATTTTTTTTTTTACTGAGTATCATATATGGGTTGTCTAAATAAATTTTAAAAAATTATTAATAATAAAAAAAGAATAATGTGACATGGCATCCCATTAGGAGAGATGATGTTTTTTTTGTGTCAAGTATATTTTGAGGAAAATATGTAAAGTTGGATGATATTGTAGTCCTAAAACAAACATAAGTGATATTATTAGGTAATTTTTCAAACATGGGTGACTATCTAGGGAAATTACTCCTTTTTGTAGTAGTACACCTCTCTTCTCAAAATTCTAAATACGCCCATGTGTTCATCTCTTGATTATTTTTCTCTACAGTGTTAATGGTATATTTCTTGAACTTAGGATGATATGGACTTCCGTATGATATATTTGTAACTGCCTAGAACATCGAGCAACAAGGCTTTGAGAAAGATAATATTTAATGTTTAATCTCTTTGTGAATACCTAACACTTCGTGAGATATTCCATATGCCTTTCAATGGATAAGTGTCCTTTTTTCTTAAGCTTGAACTAGGTGTAGGATAGAATAGCCTGACTCGAAGAATCACTACAAGAAAAGACATATATTACCACAAAACTGATTGTAGCTAAATATAAAAATTTCCGTGGCTAAACACTTTAGCTACAATATTTTTTTCCGTAGCATTCGTAGCAAGATGTAGCGTGGCTAAAAGTTAGCTACAAACTTTACATGACCCATGGCTAAGTACTAATATCTATTGCTACATAATTTTGGAGTTGTAGCTATTTTGATACCAAAGTCCTGCCACAAAAAATATAGTTATAGCAAGTTATTTTATTCTTTTGCCACAATAAAAAAAGAGTTGTAGCTATTTTAATAGATCAGACACAAAAGTATTGTACTGTAGCAAAATGTTTAATTTGTTTGCCATGCAAATTTAGATTTTATAGCTATTTCTATAGCTTAATTTTGTGGCAATAGTATTCATATTTAGTTACGAAGAATAATATTTGTGGCTATGACATAAAGTATTTGCCACGAAATTATTGTATTGTAGCTAAAAATAATACCTTTTAGCCATGAAATATATAGAATTATAGCTAAACATATTCATTTGCTACGAAAAATAAACAATTATATACATGTTCTTGTTAGGTGAAAATTGCAAATGAGAATTATATACATGTATATATGGCTGCATTCAATAATTTCATCTCTATTGAAGAATTTACACAAGCTTTATAAGTTA
>JAJOOF010012934.1:0-21718 GCA_029582545.1 Solanum lignicaule | reverse complement strand
GGGGGTAGGGAGGTGTAAAGGGGAGTTATTGGGGTGAAAGAGCCGTTGGTGGGGCCCAACACCCGTTGCCCAACGGCTCTCAACGGCTAATTTTGAATTTCAGATTTTAAAAAAAAAAAAACTGAACGAACCGGACCGGGACGGACCGGTAAATCCCGGTTTCCGTCCCGTTACCCCTCCCGGACCGGCACAATACCGGATCGAACCGGTACTATCTGGAACCGAGACGGAACCGGTACCGGTACCTCCCGGTTCCGTTGCCAGCCTTATGCACAACCCCTTCCCTATCTTGGACTCCTTGTGTCTCTACTTTCACGCTCCGAGCCTACACCCTGGGCGAGACTGACATTCGAGAACCATTGCTGGCCCCAAGCGAACCCTTGGCCTGACTTACTATTCAACGGAAGATTTTACTCAACATATAAAAGAACTCAAAGATAAACTCATGAAATAAACTTAGAATGTTGTAAAGGAAACATTCAACTGGCCAATGAGGCAACTCAAGTCTTATATTTAAACAATTGATATGAATAAGACTAATGAACTAATAATATCTAACTATCTATAAAGCCTTATTCGTGTTTTGTTGTTGTAATGTGATTTCTTATGTTTGTTAAAGTTGAAGACTTTTTCCAGTTTATGTTCTAAAATATTATTAGTTTTGAGCTCAATAACTTAAAAAGGACTAAAATCTCGAGTGTTTAATTAAAAGAGAGAAATGAAAACAAGAAAGAATTTTGACAGTTCCTGTTTTCCAGTATAATGGCATGTGTTCTCTCCCTCTTGTTTTTATTTGATGGGATCTTTTCCTTTTTATCTAATCCATTTTCAACCCACTCATATTCAATCCAACATGTCCATTTTGAATTGTCGTACAAGACCTTGTACGCTAGAAATGTTCACAAGAAAATTGACTCCTCGATCTAATGGATATTTTTCCCTTGCTTCTTGACCTTCAAGCTTTGATGAGTTAGCGATGGCCTCTGATATAGCCTTTGGCAGCCAAAATTCAGATCTTTCGATAGAGGCTGAAAGATCATGTAACACCTCAAAAATTCTACCTCAAATTAGACCATGAAATTTTTTTGTAGTTTGGTGCCACGAAAAGCATCTACGGCCAGCAGAGGTATCTACGGACCGTAGGTGGGTCTGTGGAACCATGCTCTTGAAAATTGGTTCTCAGGTCTAAAGTTCACGAGACGACCTACGGATCGTAAAAACATCTTCGAGCCGTGGAACCGCGCTTGAAACTTTTTTTTTTTTTAAAATGAAATTTATATATTTGTAAACTAGGTAAAAAATATTATAAGTCACACTAATTGATAATTCAAAATATTTAAAAGATCGATGAAAAACTTACAGTCAAATTAGATTTGTTTGAATCTCGAAATCTGAAAAATATTACATAATACGGGACGGAAGGAGTAATTCAAATGAATTTTTGTTTTAATTAACTCATTTTTCTCATTAGGTTCCTAACTCCAACCAACAACTCCTAAAAGTCAAGTTCTTTCCCCTCTCATCAAGCGATTTGCCTCTCTGTCTTCTTGATTTTCCCTCTTTCTCTCCATTAGATTCTCAATTTTCTTTTGGTATTTGCCTTAAGATTTTCCTTTCTCGTATTTTCTTGAATTGGGTATAACCCATTTGAATTTTCGACTTTGTTTTGGCTTAATAATCGATTCTTTTGGTCAAGAACTGAAATGGGTGTTGGAATTTCTGTGCTTATAGGCCTAAAGTCAGTAACTTTATTCATATTATTTGCATCTCTCAAGAATTATGGATACCCATTATTGTCAATACCATGTTTGTATGCATCATTGGTATCTTTATTGGTAGCATTAGCTGCTAACCCTTCAATTGATCTTCCAATTCTTTTGGGGAAAAACTCAGATGGGACATTCCCAATTTGGTCACTTGTTATGTTTAGTCCTTACTTGTATTTTGTTAGGGGTTTTTCAGCTTTGAGAAAATGAAGAGTGGGGAACCTCCATATAGTGAGATTTCTGAAGGGTTGTATGTTGGGGGTTGGCCTTGTTCACTTGATAAATTGCCACCTGGTAATCCTGCTATTATTGATTGTACTTGTGAGATGCCTAGGATGTTGGAGTTTACTGGAAATCATGCATTTTTGTGTATTCCAACTTGGGATACAAGGTCACCTCAGCCAGCTGATATAGAGGTTGCTGTTAAGTGGGCTTGTAGAAAAAGAGCTCAGAAGATACCTGTTTTCATCCATTGTGCATATGGTATGATTGTGAACTTTAAAACTTTTGTTTCAGATAAATGTATTTGTAGCGGATTATTGCATTATTTCATTTTCGTTACTGTTCTTTCTCCAATATGTTGTGTAACGCTCTTCATTTTGCATTAATTTGTTATTGTTCTTGCTCCCGTATCTGTGTCCTTTTTCAAACTGTTTGGCAGGCTTTAGTTAAGCTGAGGGTCTATTGGGAACAACCTCTCTATCTTTACGAAAAAGGGGTAAGATATGTGTACACTCTGCCCTCCCTAGACCCATTTATGGGATTACACTAGGTATGTTGTTGGTATTAAGTGGAGTCATGTTTTGATATGTCCTTTAGGAATATCCAAAACAAATGTAAAAATCGTCCATTTGTGTTTTTTCCCAAGATTAAAACTTAAGGTAGTCATGAGGTGATCATTTTTATAATGTTCAAGTTTTAGAAAATATGGTTGTTAATAACTTGCTTTAGAAAAGGTAGGACAAAAGATGAAATATGATTTTTAAATAATAAATAAAGATAAAATGAGAAGAAAATATTAAGGTAACAAAGTGATCACACCAAATCGGTCGTTACATAACGATTGATTTAAACGATACGATACAGTAGAATATAAGTAACAATCAAAACAAACATTGTATTTAAACTAACAGTACGGTAAACTGGCACACTATCTTAGTTCATTTTGACTTGTCCCCTAAAATGGAGTAGCAAATTGGAGGAGGTCTTTGTCATTGATGAAAGCCGACATATCTTCTTCATTCAAATTTACAAAGGCTTCAACTCCTCTGTCATGATCATCTGGTGTATTCATTAAGATAAAAGTGTTGCTAGATGGACCACTTCTTTTGCTTGCTCTAGCAGGCTTCCCAAGTCCAAAATCTAATTTTTTGAATTTGAATGCTAATATACTAGTAATCATATAAACATCACAATCCCTTTGTTGAAATGGCAATTTACCTGTTCTATATGCCTCCAACATCTATGTAACAAACATATTTTCTTGTATATTGTTTCTATATCAGTTACTAATTTTGGCTGTTTGAGGTCTCGTTCGTAGTTTTCATATATTGGTGTGGAAAAGATAGTGAGAATATTTCCTATGGTGGTTGGTGGTAGTGGTGGTTGTAAATTTGCTTGTCTTTGCAAGTTTAAGGGTAGGACTAACTGAGATCGCCTTAAATTGGTTGTAGAAGAAGAAGCGGCACATTTGTAGAGGAGGGCACTCACGACCTCGTTCCTCGTTGGGTTTTGCACGCAAGATTCTGCAACAACCAAGGCTTTAAGCGCGTTTATCTTGGATTCAGAGAAAACGAACCTCTTTTGAATACATCTTTTCTTTTTTGGCTCAATAACATGGGAAAGCAGAGGACCATCAAATGGTGATGGCATTAGTGAATCCTTAGCAAAGTATGGAGGAGATAATGTTAATTTTGGATCTCGAGTTAACTCAGCCCAATCCCTCAAGAAGTAGTAAGAGCTACATGCATCTCCTACCTATTAGGATTGAAATAACAAGACGTCATGCATATGCAAAAGTTAATAATTGCAAAACTTGAACGAATTAGAAGAAAAAAGAGAAAAAAACTATACTAAAAGAAATACTGAGCAAACTCTAACACCACCTTGTGGGATATGCAAAGACTAAGCGCGATTCCTCCACACTCGAAATGACTTAATTGTGCAACAATTAAGGCACCAAATGTAGTTAACGACGAATGCCACCAAGATAAACCATGAGGGAATGTCAAATCGGGTTATCAATAACTTCGTCCATGGATGAGTTGATTTCAACTTCAAAGATCTCAGCACCGTGATCATCACACTCAATAGTGACATTGTCTTTTAGAGTTCCTGCCCATGGATAGTAAAATGTAAGAGTTTTTGACAAAGAGTTTGCTAGATATTCAAATAATGGTGTTTGGGGATTGTAGCCACTTCATGGTTTGGATAGAAAAAAACAAAGGGCATATACATATTAGCAACAACTTGATCAATAAGGGAAAGATTGGGGCATCTTTGAGTAGATGGGGGTGGGAGAAGAAGGTTTGATAATCTTCTTTGAAATAGTTGATATCATTTTTTTAATGATAAGTATGTCTTTCTTCTTTTAGGCTCATATCAAATAATTATATATAGCGGTGACAATTGAACTAAATTTGGATGGATCAAAATGAATTGAGTTAATAAGTAAGCGGAATATTAATTTGTTCAAAAGTTACTCTTTGTGAAATTATCTAGAAGGCAAGTCAAAACTCAACCCTTTCATTTCTTACTATATTTTATTTGTTTTTCTATAATTTTTTAGTATCTAATAAAATTATTATTTTTCTTTATTATGAAAAATGTCTTTCTGAAAATATCTTATCAGATCTCTCATAGATCAATTTGGATTAGATATTAGCCCAAATTTTGATCGGTTGAAATAATATGAGCTCATGAATAAGTGAGTCAATAATCAGTTCAAACCAAAGCGAATTGGGCGGATTATGATTTCATGGACTTATATTAAGAGAGAAAGAGAGAGACATCTAGTTTTTAAGCTTTTCCAATTTGAACAAATAAATAATTGTTCAACACTACCATAGACATTGAAAATTTGTGAGATTATGTAAGAGGTGTTGAAATTCTACGAGATGTATTTGATTTCATTTAGAATTCTTGGAGGCTACTAACCCTAAACCCTAGCTTATGCCTATATAAAGGATATTATATTCCTTAAAGAGGCATCTCGAATCTCGAATATTCCATAAATTCATGAAATATTCATAAAGAGATCAAATCCTAGTTCGAGAAATATGTCAATAACGGCAATGTTATGAGAGAAAAATCAAGGGAGGGATAAATGTTATGAGAGAAAGAATAAATCAAGGGAGGGATAAATGCTGTGTAGGAAAGAATCAAGGGGAGGAACACAGTTGTACCCATACTACTTGTTTCTTCATATTTTATTTCTGATTTGCAATTTACTTTCTGTCACATTGAAATTTATCGCAAACAACTAGATATACATACATATTGAAGAATTCATGCATCTGCCGTATAGTTGCATCATCCATGCAGTAGTGTTGTTCTATTTTTGGTAAAATACGTATTCGTATACGGTGTCTTCATTGGATTTATTCAACTTATTATGATCAACTAATTTTCAGAAATTTACGTGGAGTGGACTTTTGTAAGGCTGGTGTTTAATTTTTGACCCCGTTAAAAAATAATATTATGCAAAATGAAAATATATACCTCCATCAATTATTAGGGATTTTTTTTTTACTTAAAAGTTGTTTGTTTGTTTGAATACAATTTTGGTAAACAATAATAGAGCAGAAATAATTACATCATTAGAAAAAGAAACAGACAAAAAATATCTGAGTCATGCCGAGTCTTTCAAAATTGACTTTTAGACTTACTTTTTCAATAATTTCAAATTGTTTTTATTTCTGCTGACTCTAAAAATTTTGGAGCTCATTTAAGAACAAAACTCTATTTATTTATTTTTGAAAAAATCTAGATAACTATTGAAAAAAATTCTTTAAAGTTTCACTTAAAAACTTGATCTGTCGTGAATCGTTTTGAGTGAAAAATCTTTGAGTTGGTCTGGACTAGAAAAAAAAAACTACAATGTATAAATATTGTATTAAACATGGTATATTAATGTGTGTGTATATATATACGAGAAGTGCTCTTTGTAGACCACTTAATACCATGTATAGCTGTCCGTATGGAAACACATAAATCGTAATCTAAATCAATTATTGAATCGAACATAAATTAGTACGCAATTGATCAAAAAAGACTAAAAGAAAAACTTACATATAAAAATTGACTAATCTTAAAACATTACTAAACTGAGACTAGTTATTTCCTTCCTCTTTCTCTTCCAGGACTAAGCGCCTTTCTCTTCCTCTTCCAAACGTGCCCCGCTAAGCGGCTAAGCGGAGTGGAATACATATATGGATGGAGGGGGAAACAACATTCCCTTTCTGCCAAAATGTGATCTTCACGTTGTTGATTTATCTCTCTTAATACTTTCAACTTGACATTCTGCTCCTTCCGATACTTTCTATAACTATCAATAGCATACGTTCTCTATCAATAGCATACAAACCTACTATCATAAGAACACAATTACCTGCCCAGTCATCACTCATGATTTGATAGTACACTCTCGGCAACAATTTTTTTCTCAACTTACAATAAACCGAACAAGAAAACAGTTTATTCAACAAAATATTTTTCTTATTACAATGAAAAACTTGGTATAAAACCTTTTTGAATACCCTTTATATAAACCTTTCTTTCTCCAAAATCCTATTTGAATGCGGCAATGTTTACAAATCCAATTCCTAATATAAAAAACATCAGCAGCTTTAATAATGTAGTATAATTTCAATTGGACTTCCACGTTATGCACTTGGCAAAATTTTCATTAATAATTTATTTATATAAATAAATACCAAAGAAGTATATATAATTTAATTTTTCTATTTTTCTTATTTTGGAGCAAGTATTAGTAATCCTAACACCATAAGTATCGCTTTCATATAAGTAATCGCAAAACCATAAGTAGTAAAGTATTTGGAAAACTATGTGACAATGGAAAATGGATTGAATCCTTAGATGCAAACAGTGGTGACGAAATACTCAACAACCTCTTCCCCACTATGCAGGTGAGCATCAAGCAGGGGCGGAGCTACATTGGACACTATGTTCGTTGGACTCTTCAAAAATGTCGAGGGGTGCGTGTCGGATTCGTCAAAAGTAGTGTATTCTTAGAGAATCCGACACGGGTGCGGCATCAAAAGTGAAGAGTCGCACAACTTAGATTGGACATCCTTCGCTGGAAAATTATACCGTGTAAAATGTTGTTCAAATGGTTAAATTTAATATGGACTAATGACAAATATCATATCAGTATTAAAAAATCATTACAACTTGGAAGTATGAACAAAAAGCTTCTTCGATTGATTCATGTTAAATATTTGTTCCTGCAATTAAATACATGATGTCATCTTCTAAGATATAACATGCTCTTTTACAACAGATCAAAGATAAGTTATCTAATACAATACTTTTTGACTATGCCAAAGCCAAACTCGTTTGGTAATTCAAATGCCATACAAACTTCATGTTGATGACAGAGACGATTCTGTTAGAAAAACATATAATGACATTACTTTTGGAGATTGTAGGACTTCCTGAGTTTCTTAAGTTGTGATTTTGACCTAACTTGATTAACACATGATCAGCTCCATCTATTACGTTCTCATTGCAAATGTTCGACTAAAACATAAAAATTAAATCGGAGCTACAAATTAGTTGTAAATATATCAGTATAGAGAAATCAATCAGAGATGTTTGATAAGTCTAAAGACTAAAATTCGAAAAATATATTCCCTGTATTTTTCATAAGAACAGAAGTTAATAGCCTCTTATAGAGCAGTACATAGCTAAGTTGCACAGACTCTTCACTTTTGATGCACTATCGGTGTTGAATTCTCTAAAAATACTCTACTTTTGGAGAATCCGACACACACCTAATGACATCTTTGAAGAGTTCAAACAACATAAACGCATAACATATAATAAAATTTATTTTAAATTTTATAGATACCTTGACTCATTATCAGTAAATTTGAGCAGGTGATCCCTGTATTTTTCATAACAAAAGCAGTTGATTGGTAGCCATATTGGACTCATCATCGCTCTCCTATGTAGAGAACGAAGCAAACACTGTCAAGGGCGACGTCTGTACTCCAATATCATAACTTTTTCCTCTTCTCTCATCAAATATGCCAATGTTTTTCCAATCAATCACTAAAGCACCAAAAAGTTTTATCATAAAAGTAGGTATTTTTTTTACTATGTATAAGTGCAATAATAATCTTCATTTATCTTCAATCATAACAACTTAGACTCACCATCAGAAGCCAAAGAAAGTCAATACTGAACCAAAATCTTCAGAATTGACAGAGAAATATATTGTAGAAAATCTGTAAGAAAAAATAATGAAAAATCATTTATTTGGTTCAAGCATACATCAAACACCTTTGTTGCACCAACTCTTAACCTCAAGGGTAATACATATATATAATACATTGTTATACATTATAAATACATAACTATATGCTATTATCCAATATTGATACATTAAATAACTGTTTATACAATATCAATACATAACATATAGGCAATTCATTATATATGCATGCGGCCATTTTTGCTGATTTTTTTGTAATTAAGAAGATTTTCTATTTCTAAACCTCGTAGATTTTGGAGCTGTTAGTTTGGACTTGGTCCATTGCTTCACCCAAATCCAACCTAATCTGCGATTTGATAGGATTGAGCTAAAAAAAAACCTAAAGTTCATTTAAGAACGAGATTGTTTAGCCTAACCTAAATAAGCTCGTCGACTCATGAGGCTTAATCAAGACTGGATTGGTCCAACCCAGACTGTGAGTCGAGTAAAAATATTTAATTAAAAATATAAAAATAAAAATAAAAATAAAATAAAGTAGAGGACTTGGAATAACAAGAAAAACAAAAAAGGCCAAACTCAAAATTTATATAACCCATTATATATGCATATTGTAAAATTCTAATAATTGGAGATTGTCTACGATTATTTTTATTTATTTTTATTAAATTTGACATTAATTAATTAAAAGTTGAGCTAAAATGTATTAATTTCCTTTTTCAATGAGGATGGGTTTCTCACATGAAAAAAGTCCAAACATTTTACTAATTGAGGGATAATTATGTGATGAAAGATATTACTAGTAATATAAATATATAAATGTATTTTTTTTTTAATGGATAAAAAAATAAATAATGTTATGATAGCAAGGTAAAGACAATTCAGATCCAAATATCGAATTTACCTTTTGTAGTAATCCCCTGCTAGTATATATTATCTTTCTTTTCTCTTTTTTTTTTTAATTTTAAAATTGATATAAAAACTCGTTCATGGGTTATATTGGGATGATTAAATTTCAAAGTCAAAGTTAAAAACATCAATTTTTTCCTTCAAAATACATAAAGGGCCATTCAATTTTCGGTTTAATCAAAAGGGACACTTCGCTAGAGAAGGAGCGAGATATGTTTGTGCTATAACTATCGTTAACGGCATAAAAAATGGATCATCTCGCTGACTTACAAGCGATTTTCTCTTTTATTTTAACGTCTCGCTACTTATGAGCGATTCGCTCTCTAGCCCCCCCCCCCCCCAACCCACCCACCCATTTTTTTTTTGTTATTCTCACTGCACACTGAGCGAGTTCTCAACTTCTTTTATTATATGCCCTCATAGTAACCTTGTCATTAATTTTCATTTAGATAACGACAAAAAACTTTCTAATAATATAGAAAACATTTTTATTTATTAATTTTTTTCATAAATTGAAGTAGGATAAACATTTTCTAATGAGAAAAATCATTATTAGGAAAAGAACGTGTTTTAAAAAAAAAGAGAAATAACATATTTAATTGAAAAAAGACGGTTTTGACTTATTAAGTAACAATAAGAGCATTTTCAGATCAAATTATTAGAGACAATGATATTTTTGGATCAAATCAGTGGCGGAGCTAGAATTTTTAATAAGGGGGTTCAATAGTTGAAGCACTAAACACACCAATTAACCGAAGGGGGTTCAACGTCTATTATATATACATAAAAAATAATTTTAACCATGTATAAATAGTAAAAATTTCCATCGAAGGGGGTTCGGATGAACCCTCTAACAGAAGGCTGGCTCCGCCCCTGGATCAAACTATTAACTGAGGATATTTTTATTCATTTTACATAATTTAAGAACATTTTTAACTTTGTTCCGTTAATTAGGTCATCACAAAATAAAATAAAAAAGTTCTCTTCCAACACATGTTTCCAAAAACAAAAAGAAATTAAACATTGAAAAAACAAAACATAAGAAAAAACAGAATGTTGAAATAATCCAAGTTGATTGATGGTTGGAGAAGCCAAGTTGATGAAGGTGAATGTCTTCGAGTGACAGCTTCTTCTCTGTTGATTTAACACAAATATTATTTGTATAAAAGAGGGGGAAAAAATGAACAAAAATGTCCTCCGTTCATAATTTAGCTTTAAAATATTCTTACCGTCAATATTTTGGTTCAAAATGCTCTTAAACTATGCGAAAGGAATAAAAGTACCATCCGCTTGTAGTTTGATCCAAAATATGCCTTATTGTTATTTAATGGGTCAAAAATACTCATTTTCCAAATAAATATATTATTATTTTCTTTTTAACACATTCTTTTTCTAATATTTTTTTAAAAATTAGCAAATGTTTATCTTACTTCAATTCAGAAAAAAATAAAAAATGAAAATAATTCTTATTTTATTATCATTATTTTTTATTGTTATATCTATATCTATCTATATCTATACTACCTTAAAAGCATGAACTCCTAAACTGAATATTGAATTACTATAATACCCCCAATTAAAAATACTCAATTTATTTTATTTATTAATTTAATTATTTGTCTTATATTAAATGTAGATACCCTTTCATATTAAAGGGTTGTGATTTTCTCAAATCGATGTGACTTTTCCAAAGGGTTGTGACTTTTTTGACGAATTTTGACATTTTTAAAGGGTTGTGATATTTTCAAAGGGTTGTGCCTTTTCCGATGAGTTGTGACTTTTGCAAAAGGTTGTGATTTTTCCGATGAGCAGTGACTTTTTCGAAAGGTTATAACTTTTCTAATAAGGAACAATTAACATCAATTAATACTACTATTTGTTAGCTGTAAATAGAGGGTTTCCTCTCACTTTTAAACTACGATTTTTTAAAATTTTCTACTCTTCTTCTTCTTAAAAAATCTCAAGGTTATTTGCAACACAGTTGATTAAGTTCAAAATTCAACGAAATTTGAGGTACCACATAAGAAAGAGTTGGTGAACAAATCTATTAATTTTTATTATTGAAAATTTTTAGTATATTGTATCACGATACAACTTCTATAAGATTCTAGATACTTTCATTAGACAACAACTATATGATATGTATGAGGCAGGAAAAAGGAGAAGACTACAATTCTACAAAGATAAGATAGAAACTTAAAGAAATGAAATATTTTTCACCAAAGGTGATGTTGTTCATATATTAAAATTAAATTAGCTACTGAAATATATATGTATATCTAAATCAAATAATTGGTCAAGCTAAATATTTGACATAAACTCAAACCTCAATTTAACCATCATTCGTATAACAATAAAGTACCCTTTTTTTTTTTTGTAGAATTACCTCTCTATGATAGTTTTACTCAAATATTAATTGGTAAAAGATAGATTACGTATAAAGATAAAATATTGAAATATTTATGATAATCCTTATTAGTGTCATGCACACACTAAATTTCAAGTAAATATTTAAGAGAAAAATTATACTTAAATGGTGTCCATCATTTATGTTCATAATCTCAAGAGGAAAGACTATTGATGACATTTTTTAAAAATCTTGTTGGTTAGATTTGTTTACAAAATTGAGTGAAGTAAATAATGATACTTCTAAAGAACTGTCACTTTCTTCCCATATTTAAACTTTGAATGTATTTTGAAATGTTTCAATAATATCTGGTCATTTTGATCTCAAAATGCATGTAACTCTATGACAATTTGTATTAATCATTTAAAAACACTTGTCCTATGTTCTTTAAATTATAATTACTTACTAAAAAGTTTTAATTTAGTAATATTAATACTATTTTACAACATCGTATACTTTATATATGATACGCACGTGCAACGTACGTGCCGTGAAACTAGTAAATATAAATTAATGATGGATATACTATGATCTTTATATATATATATATATTATCTGTCAAAAGGGTACATGAAGTTATTATATTTTAATTGATAAAATGAGATTAAGAAGAAAACAAAATATTTCCTACATTTTTATTTGTTAAAGTGATTTTTAGAAGAAAGAAAACAAGAATAGTATTCTTTAATAATATTTTAATTAGGAAGACGATGTGTTTAACACGAAAAAAAAAATTATTCGAAAAAAGACATTTTGTAACTATAGGGGCATTTCTAGACCAAAGTATTGACTGCAAGGACATTTTTTAACCAAAGTATTGACAGTAATGACATTTTAAAGTCAAACTATAAACATAGGACATTTTTATTCCTTTAACATAATTTAAGGGTATTTTTGACCATTTTCACTATAAAAGAGGAACAAAAAAATGCTAAATTGTGGACAAGAGAGAGTACCATATACTATTTTTAATTTCATTTTAGCATATAAAGCATCGTCTTAAATATGGATAAGCAAAAGAACATACAGTAGACCAATTAATTAAAACAATTATGTTCAAACCAATTACTGTCACTCAAAAAGCTTAAAACAATAATAAGAAATCAAACACTAAAACCACTCTCACTGACAGCCCTGAAATTAATAACCAATGTCTTCAAGTGCTTGGCAGAAATCAATACCTCTACGGTTATGAAGACATGATATATATATAATTGAAAAGCTTCACCTCATAAAATTCTTCTTCAACAGCTCCACGTATTTCATTCTCTCAGGAATCTCCTCTAAATTTGGACAGTCATGAATACCAAGACCTTTAATCAGAGGCATGGCACTTGTGCCTAAATCCCATCTTTCTAGGTTTCGAAGATACTCAAGTTGAAGGAACTCTAGTTGACTGAAGCTGTTATCACTGCACATTATTTCTTTTCCTTCATAAGAATCTCTAGACAATTGGAGATTCCTTAGGTTTGGCAACCTTCCCAAAATAGGCATTGGATCTTCCATGAGTTCTGAATCCAAAAGAGTTATCACTGTGATGGAATCTGGAAACAGAGGCAGTTTCTCTAATTTCCCACGTAACCACAATTTCTGGAGCTTTTCACAACTATTAACAAATTCAAGGTCTGGGAATGGAGATGAGATACCACAAAACAATGTGAGAGTGCTAAGGTTTTTCAAGCTGCTAATGTTGTTTAGGGAGTGAGTATCGCTAATATAATGCATGCTTAGTTCTCGAAGATTGACTAAATCAACAGGGTCAGCATCTTCCCACTGATCACAACCAGCACCTTTAAGAACTTGAAGACGAGTGAGTTTGCTTATATGTACCAAAGGTTTTGTATACTGAGCAACTAAATGTCTTAGATTTATCAGGTCAGCTGTCTCGCAGGGTAGTTTGCAAAAGTTTCTCCCCTCATCGACAACAAGTGTCTGTAGATTCTTGAGGTTGCCAATGGAAGAAGGAACATCATGGATAGCTGGAAAGCTTAACAACTTGAGGTGATACAAACTTCCTATGGCATTAGGTACTATACAGCTATTCCCATTTATATCCAAGTACAACACATATAGATGTTGGAACACACTCCTGAAGTTTATAAGATACATCTCACGAAAATTTCGATCGAAGAATATAACTGACCTCAACTTTAATTTAGAAAGATCAAGTGATAGGTACCTTTCTCCTTGACTATGAATGACATGTCTGATACATAAAGAGGATATGGAGTGGCTTCTTGGATCATAAATGTCAAAGAAGTTTACCTCCAATGCCTTTTGTATCGCAAGATCACGGAGTAAATCATGAACCCTACATTCAGTAACTCTTTCCCAAAATGTATTAGCCACTTGAACCAAGCTTCGTCTTATCAGTTCATTCAAGAAGCCTTCAGCGACATCCTCCATTCTTTCTTCTCCTCTGGGTATGAAACCCTCCGCCATCCACAACCGTATTATGCAATCAGCCTCGACCACTCGATCTTCTGGAAAAATACCAAAGTAGAGAAAACACTGCTTGAGCGCAGTTGACAAATCATTGTAGCTTAAGGATAGTATGTTAGAGATTTCAATAGATTTATCTTCTTTAATGTTCTTCCAAAGGTGATCTTTCACCTTTTGCCATTCGTTTAGCCCCTTTTTATGCGAAAGTAGTCCGCTCAATACAACAATTGCAAGAGCTAAGCCTGTACACTTTTCCACCATATCCTTAGCTAGACTTTCCATTTCTGGAACCATTGCTCGAACATCAAGTAGTTTCCTACAAAAGAGATCCCAACTTTCTTCTTGACTTAGGAAACGAAGTTTATGAACAAAACCTCTATCGTCTGCTCTTTCAGCAACATCCTCTTTGCGCGTGGTAATAATGACTCTGCTGCCATTCTTGGCATCCGGGAATGCTCTTTTCAAACTCTCCCATGCTTCTCTCTGCCATACATCATCAACCACCACAAGGTATTTGCGTTCTTTTAATAGATCACGAAGATAAATTTCTAGATCTCCTTCTGTCATCCTTTCCAACAAATCTAGAGTTTCCTTCGTGCGACCTTGGATGGATTTTATGCTATTCCTAAGAAGATCCATTGTGTTGTACTCTTGAGAGACACATATCCAAGCGCGTGTAGGGAAGCTATTGAGTATATCAGGACTGTTGTAGAGGTTTCTCGTAAGAGTGGTCTTGCCTAATCCGCCCATGCCATGAATGGAGAGGACGGTTCGACGAGGCTCTGCTTTGAGAAGTTCAGCTAGCAATGTTTGTACAACATCGTGAAGTCCAACAAATATGTAATCCTGATCATCCACATATGAGGTAGTTCTCCTTAATGTTGTAACCAGATTACTTGGCCCTTCTCCTGAATTAGTACTATTGATATTTGTAATACCATAAGTCTCTCGTTTGCGAGAGATATCCATGATTCGTTGCTTGAGTGATTGGATCTCCTCGGCAACATTGTATAATTTCTTCTCCTTCCTAAATATGCAAGCGCAAGCCTTGAGACGACTAGCAAATTCATCGTCATCACCTTTATCAGCCTCAAAGCTGTAAGTCTCGAGTATAGCAACAGCATCATTAGCAATAGAGTTGATCTCAAACACCCATTGTTGAATTCTTTGATCTCCATATTGCTTTAGTTCTGCATCTCTGAGGAAAGACTGTATGAAGAGTAGCTCATTTTTCAGCCACTCAATTTCCTTTCTCAGATTTTTACGCAAAGAAACTTGTTGAATGAGGAAATCACCCAATTTTTGAACTGCAAATGACACAAAGGCATCAGCCATCTTCAGGAATACTAGTTTTGATTGAAAAAAAGAGAAGGCTGTATGTATATTGGAATACAAGTTGGAAAATGGGAGATAGAGATAAGAAGGAATAGACATAAAAGTAAGAACAAATAATGTGGTGAAAGGTGTCCACTTATCATGACCATGTGGTTGCTGAACAAAGAATTTTGTTGAGAAAGCTTACAGTCTTCTTCAATGGAAGCTGTAGCTATGGAGAACTAAGAGAGAAAAAGAATTGAAAGCAAAACTGTAACTGTAATTGTATTCTTTATTGTTCCATTCTCTCACACACTGTTTACATTGTATGTACTAATACGTATATATACAGATTACAATGAGATACTCTACTCACCTCTAACTAACTACTGACACAATTAACTAACTAACTACTAACTAATATTCTAACTGACAGCTGGCTTCCACTCTCGAACCTTCATCTTCACAAATTTCGATTGGATAAAAGGACAAAGATATTAAAGCTTTTCGAAATTTTCCACTAAACAAAAGCTCAATTTTTTAAAATTAAAGCATCTTCAACAACCATTATACAACTTGGGGAAAAACACATAGAGAAAAGTCTTAAAAAACTAAAGCGACTTCAACAATCACTGCACAACTTGTGGAAAATATATATTGAGAAAAGATTAAAAAAATTGAAGCATCTTCAACAATCATTACACAACTTGTGGAAAAAAAATATTTGTTTTTATTTGTGCCCGCGTGATGCGCGGTTTTATTATGTTAATTTAGGAATGTGATTTTATTTGGTTAAATACATCTGGACATATTGAGTTCAAAAATAATTAATCATCATTTTATTTTTCTATACAATATATTCAATTACAAAATTATTATTAAATTTAAAGAAAATAAATTTTAAATGCATTCATCAAATATAATTTTTGAAACTAATTTTTATGTCAAAGTTTCCTTTTAGTTTGTATCAAAAAAACTTTATGAGTTTTGTAGCAATTGTATCTTATATTTTAGATAGAAAATCTTTTATAGCAATGACGTAGTAACAAAGTGAGAAAACAGTCCGCTATACGATAAATGGTAAAAAAATAATTATCGATGTTTAACAAATTTTTTTAAAAAAAGTAAATTGTATATATCAAGCAACTATAATCAGATATAAAATTCTTCTCAAATAAACAAATGGTTAATAGGTCCTCACTAACGTGTTTAGAATGAGTGCACAACGTAACGCTTTGATCCAAGAAGTAACAATAACATGCATTTCAAATTCAAAAATTGTTACTTCAATTCAATTTATGTATAAGCTTGTAACATCCGACTCAAATAAAGCATCATGTAATAAATCAAAATTGAATGTTCTAAGAGTAAAGTTAAGCACATAATAATCGCAATAACTTATATTAGTCAATTTAAATATTTGTATAGTTGAATCTATTAGGATTGAAATATGTTTATCTCTTAAATCCTCAACAAAATTTCATCCGTCTTCTCAAATGAGAAATAATTTGGTATTTTTTGAACAACAAAAAAAATATTCATCTTATCTCCATTTTAAGAATACATAATTTTAAATTTTGTATTAAAGCTTTTTTGAAATTTTCCACTAAACAAAAGGTAATTTTTTTTAATTAAAGCATCTTCAACAACCATTATACAACTTGAGGGAAAACACATATAGAGAAAAGTCTTAAAAAAATAAAGCAACTTCAACAATCACTGCACAACTTGTGGAAAATATATATTGAGAAAAGATTAAAAAAATGGAAGCATCTTCAATAATCATTACACAACTTGTGGAAAAAAATATTTGTTTTTATTTGTTCATAATAATTTATTTATTTATTCTATTTGCTTGTTACAATGAAATTAGTATTCGTGTCCGCGCGATGCGTGATTTTATTATGTTAACTTATGACTGTGATTTTATTTGGTTAAATACATCAGGACATTTTGAGTTCAAAAATATCTAATTATCATCTTATTTTTCTATACAATATATTCAATTACAAAATTATTATTAAATTTAAAGAAAATAAATTTTAAATGCACTCATCAAATATAATTTTTGAAACTAATTTTTATGTCATAGTTTCCTTTTAGTTTGTACCAAAAAAACTTTACGAGTTTTGTAGCAATTGTGTCATATATTTTAGATAGAAAATCTTTTTATAGCAATTACGTAGTAACAAAGTGAGAAAACAGTCCGCTATATGATAAATGCTAAAAAAATAATTATCGATGTTTGACAAACTTTTAATTTTTTTTTTTTTGTATATATCAAGCAACTATAATCAGATAAATTCTTCTCAAATAAACAAATGGTTAATAGGTCCTCACTAACGTGTTTAGAATGAGTGCACAACGTAACACTTTGATCCAAGAAGCAACAATAACATGCATATCAAATTCAAAAATTGTTACTTCAATTAAATTTATGTATAAGCTTGTAACATTCGACTCAAATAAAGCATCATGTAATAAATCAAAATTGAATGATCTAAGAGTAAAGTTAAGCACATAATAATTGCAATAACTTATATTAGTCAATTTAAATATTTGTATAGTTGAATCTATTAGGATTGAAATATGTTTATCTCTTAAATTCTCAATAAAATTTCATCTGTCTTCTCAAATGAGAAATAATTTGGTATTTTTTGAACAACAAAAAAAATATTCATCTTATCTCCAATTTAAGAATACATAATTTTAAATTTTGTATGTGAATCTGGATCAATTCAACTTCAAACAAGTCTTATCCTTCAATTTTTTATGCATTTTTTCCTTATTTTTATTTTCAACATTAGCAATTAGCAATTATTTAATTGGTTACTAACATTTAAAAAACTGAAAAAGAAACAATTTTTTATGCATTTTGTTATTTTGGTTGCAACGATGTATATATCGCTGAAGGAATGGATCTTCATATCAATTCAAATTTCGTTTAAATTTAAATTTAAATATCATATCAATTTGTTGCTACAATAGATAAGTTTTTGAAATACCATTGATGCGCCACTTGATTTTCTTATTCTTTAGCCCATTATAATAATAATAATAAAAAATCTACTAAAACATCTTCATCCAGAATTTTAATTGAGGAATCAATAGAAATAAATAACTACAATAATAATAACAATAATAAATAGGATACTCACCATACGAAACTTCTACATATATTGTGGGACAACATTTGTACTGATTTTTAAGAATCATGTCGTTGTTGCATATGGCAACATAAACAAAAACATATGAATTAGAAAGCAAATTCGATGACAATTTTAAACAGAAATAACAAATTTGAATCTTTTGAAAATACTTACAGAGAAATTTTGATGATATTGTTGTTGAATGTGGGCACACAAACTAAATTTAACCTGAATAAAGTGGCAGTTTGTAAGGGATAAAATCAATAATTTTTGTTTTTTCGCAACATGACAGTTATTTTAGGCAGTTTTTTTCCCCTAACTAATTTTGTTTCCGTTTCTTTGTTTAGGCGTTAGGGATATAGATTTTTTAAAAAAAATTAAGAAATCAATTCAAAATAATTTATAATCTGATAACTATTGCAAGTTTAAATTTGAATTCAAAATTAGACATGTATGCATCGTGTGCTTTATTGTTATATTCAGATTTTAAAAAATATCTTATTAATTTTTTGTTGATTAATATTTAGAGTTTGTATATAAGTTGGAATGTAATAGGAAGTTTTGAAACTGCACTTAAATTCTTGTTGTGTTTTCAAATATTAATAAGGAAATATGGCAAAGTTTATAAATTTGTTTTTTTTTTTTTAAATATTGAATATTTCCTACATTAAATGGTTTAAAAATAATAATTTAAAAGTTATATATTGAGGACATATGGGATTATCGTTTTAATTTTAAAAAAAGTTTATAAATATGTTTTTTTTAAAATATTGAATTAGTAGTATATTAGAAAAATCAATATTTTACTAATTTATAAATTGTATTTTTAAGAAAATCTGTTTTAAAAAATTCTGACAGTTTTTTTAGTGATTGCAATTTTTATTTTTATTTTTAGATTTTTATATTTTAAATTAATTTTAATAATTCACAAATTCTTTTTCTGTGGTGCTGACACGTGACACTTTTTCTTCTCCTATTATATACAGATAGATATCAGATTTTAAAAAATATCTTATTAATATTTTGTTGATTAATTTTTAGAGTTTCTATATAAGTTGGAATGTAATAGGAAGTTTTGAAACTGCATTTAAATTCTTATTGTGTTTTAAAATATTAATAAAGAAATATGGCAAAGTTTATAAATTTGTTTTTTTTTAAAATATCGAATATTTCCTAAATTAAATGGTTTTAAAAAAATAAATTTAAAAGTTATATATTGAGGACATATGGAATTGTCGTTTTAATTTTAAAAAAAGTTTATAAATATGTTTTTTTTTAAAATATTGAATCAGTGGTATATTAAAAAAATCAGATTTTTACTAATTTATAAATACTATTTTAAAAAAATTAAATCTGTCTTCAAAAATTCTGACAGTCTTTTTAGTGATTGCAATTTTTACAGTTTTTTTAGTGATTGCAATTTTTATTTTTATTTTTAGATTTTAAATTAATTTTAATAATTCACAAATTCTTTTTTTGTGGTGCTGACACGTGGCACTTTTTCTTCTCCTATTATATATAGATAGATAGATAATGTAGGATTCATTAAATTGATTACAATTGTCTCCAATCCTAATTGTGCATATTACATAATATTAATCTAAATTTAATGGAGCGGTATTATTTAAAAAAAATCCAAACGTACCAAATCAATTTTAACAACTCAAGTTTCAACTGATTTGGAAGAACGAGCTAATTAGTCAAAAAAAAATATCGATGAAATTTTTGGAGGCCTATAGCAAAAAGCTTCATTGATTTTTCTCTTGAGCCATTTTTGTCCTTTAAATGGTGACACAACTTAGAAAAAACCAGCGTATGCTATTGGTTGTGGTAATGGTAGTTAGGGTATTAAATGTTGTTAGCTTATATGTGTCCACCATAGGTCAATGGACTAGGTTCCTTGACAAAGTTAAGAACATTATCGAAAGTAATGCTTAAAGTAAAGGACAAGGATGTTTACGTGGAAACCTCCTTGCTCAGAAGATAAATGTTGAGAGAGAAGACTTTTGCATTTCAAAAATCATGTTTGCAAAAAACTAGGTTATTTCTTATCAAAGTGATCAATATAAGATGGATAAACGTAGCCTAGTGTAACTCCATTGGCTGAGAACTATGCACCTCTTTTCCCGTGCTCACCAATCACCACAGTTGTGGCGGTTTTATTGTTGTTCCATGTTGTCTGTCGCTCATGGGATCAGGTACCTCTACCAGATCTCATAGTTTATTAAATCATCAATAACTTCATAATATAACAAATACTATCTAGTAATTATGTTTTATCATTTACCCTACATTTTTTTTTATAATAAATTTATCATGCATCCTACTTTTCATGTAGTTTATCCTTCAAATTATCGATGTGTGACAACATGTAGTGACCGAAAAACAATATATTCTACTAAACATTGTATTCATCAAAAAGATAAAATACAATATAATACAACACACCATCATATAATATAATATAATCTATATCTATATCTATATCTATATCTATATCTATATCTATAACTATATCTATATCTATATTACCTTAAAAGCATAAACTCTTAACTTGAATGTTAAATTACTATAATATCCCTAACTTAGGTTGTGACTTTTTCAATGAGTTGACTTTTTCGATGAGTTGTGCCTTTTTTCAAAGGGTTGTGATTTTTCGATGAGTTGTGATTTTTCCAAAGAGTTGTGACTTTTACAAAGAATTGTGACTTTTTCAATAAGTTGTGACTTTTCCAAAGGGTTGTGAGTTCTCGAAAAGGTTATGACTTTTCATATAAGACACAAAAAACAATGTTATATTATAAGTGGGAAGCTTCCAAGTTAAAAGTTGGATTACAAAAATATCCCTATAAAGTCATAATAGTATGGACAAAAATATAAATACACATTAATAATTATAATAAATACGATGATTTTCTTTAAATACTATTATTATATATTTATGGACAAAAATATATATACACATTAATTATAATATATATGTCACGCCCCGAGCCTACACCCTGGGCGGGACCGTCACCCGGAGACCATTTCTGGCCCCAAGCGAACCCTTGGTCTGGCTTTCTTAACTCAGCGGAAACCTAACCCAACAGAATAACTCAATGCAATGCAACATTACAAAACAACTTAACTTATAAAATATGGCCATAAAGGCAACTCGAATCTCAAAATAGAATATTTATATATATATATAGATGAGAGACTCAAAACTAACTGACTGACTGTCTGTCTATGAAGCCTCTAAAATACTGAGATTGATGTTGGGACAGACCCCGCA